>JBAIZL010000002.1:288201238-288361238 GCA_036971475.1 Prosapia bicincta
GTGGAATTATTAAAAGTAATCCTAGTTTATCATATTGCATTATGAAAAGTAATCTGAGCTTATCATGTGGAATTATGAAAAGTAATCCTAGCTTATCACATTGCAATATGACAAGTAATCCTAGCTTATCGCATTTCATTATGAAAAGTAATCCTAGCTTATCACATGGCATTATAAAAGTAATCCTAGCTTATCACGTGGGATTATGAGACGGAATCAGAGCTTATCATATGCCATTATGAAACGTTATCTGAGCTTATTAAAAGTCATTATGAATAGTAAACCTAACTTAGCACATGGAATTATGATACGTTATTTGACCTTATCAAAAGGCATTATGAAAAATAAACCTAGCTTATTACATAACATTATGAAAAGTATTTCTAGCTTATAATGTGGAATTATGAGACGGAATCCAATTTTATCACATGACATTATGGATGGCAATCCTAGCTTATCACATTGCACTATGAAAAGTAATCCGAGCTTATGGCATTGTAATTCGAAATGTAATTCTAGCTTATCCCGTGGAATTATTAGACGGAATCAGAGCTTATCACATGGAATTAGAAAAGTAATCCTACCTTATCACATTGCATTATGAAAAGTAATCCGAGCTTATCACATTACATTATGAAAAGTTATCCCAGCATATCACATGGCATTATGAAACGTTATATCAGATTATTAAATGGCATTATGAAAAGTAAACTCAGCTAATACATGAAATTATGAAAAGAAATCCTAGCTTATCATGTGGAGTTATGAGACGTAACCAATTTTATCACATGACATTATGAAAGGAAATCATAGCTTATCATATTGCATTATGAAAAGTAGTCCGAACTTATTGCATGGCATTATGAAAAGTAATCCTAGCTTATCACGTGGGATTATGAGAAGGAATCAGAGCTTATCACATGAAATCGAAAACTAATCCTAGCTTATCACATGGCATTACGAAATGTTATCTGAGCTTATCAAAAGGCATTATGAAAAGTAAACATAGTTTATTACATGACAATATAAAAAGTAATCATAGTTTATCATGTGGATATATGAGTGAGAATCCAATTTTATCACATGACATTATGAAAGTGAGTCCTAGCTTATCCCATTGCCTTATGAAAAGTAGTCCGGAGCTTATCACATGAAATCGAAAACTAATCCTGGCTTATTACATGACATTATGAAAAGTAATCCTAGCTTATCACGTGGAATTATGAGACGGAATCAGAGCTTATCACATGGAATTATACAAAGTAATCCTAACTTATCACATTGCATTATGAAAAGTAAACCTAGCTTATCACATGGCATTTTGAAACGTTATTCGAGCTTATCAACAGGCATTATAATAAGTAAACCTAGCTTATTACATGACATTATGAAAATTAATCCTAGCCTATAATGAGGAATTATGAGACGGAATCTAATTTTATCACATGACATTATGAAAGATAATCCTAACCTATCACATTGCATTATGAAAAGTAATCCGAGATTATTCCATGACATTATGAAAAGTAATCCTAGATTATCATGTGGAATTATGAGACGGAAACCAATTTTATCACATGACATTTTGAAAGTGAATCCTAGCATATCACATTTCATTATGAAAAGTAGTCCGAGCCTATTACATGGCATTATGTAAAGAAATCCTAGCTCATCATATGGCATAATGAAAATTAGTCTTAGCTTAGCAAAAGGCATTATGAAAAGCAATCCTAGCTTATCTCATTCTATTATGAAAAGTTATCCTAGCATATCACAATGAAATATGAAAAGTAATCCTAGATTATCACATGGAAATATGAAAAGTAACCCTAGCTTATCACATTGTGTTATGAAAAGTTTTCCTAACCTATCACATGGCATTATGAAATGTTATCTAAGATTAGCAAAAGGCATTATGAAAAGCAATCCTAGCTTATCTCATTCTATTATGAAAAGTTATCCTAGCATATCACAATGAAATATGAAAAGTAATCCTAGATTATCACATGGAAATATGAAAAGTAACCCTAGCTTATCACATTGTGTTATGAAAAGTTTTCCTAACCTATCACATGGCATTATGAAATGTTATCTAAGATTAGCAAAAGGCATTATGAAAAGTAAACCTAGCTTATTACATGACATTATGAAAAGTAATGGTAGCTTATCACATTGCATTATGAGACGGAATCAGACCTTATCACATGGAAATTTGAAAAGTAATCCTACCTTATCTTATAGCATTATGAAAGGTAATCCTATCTTATCACATGGCATAATGAAAAGTAATCCTAGCTTATCACATTTCATTATGAAAAGTAATCCTAGCTTATCACATGGCATTATGAAACGTTATTTGAGCTTATCAAAAGGCATTAAGAAAATTTAACCTAGCCTATTACATAACATTATGAAAAGTAATTCTAGCTTATAATGTGGAATTATGAGACGGAATCAAATTTAATCATATGACATTACGAAAGGGAATCCTAGCTTATCACATTGCATTATAAAACGTTATCTGAGTTTATCAAAAAGCATTATGTAAAGTGATCATAGCTTATGACATGGCATTATGAAAAGTAATCCTAGCTTATCACATTGCACTATGAATTGTAATCCTAGCTTATCACATTGCATTATGAAAAGTAAACCTAGATTATTACATGACATTATGAAAAGTAATCCTAGCTTATCATATGGAATTATGAGACGGAATCCAATTTTATCACATGGCATTATGAAAGGTAATTCTAGCATATCACTTTGCATTATGAAAAGTAATCCGAACTTATTGCATGGCAATATGCAGAGTAATCCTTGCTTATCACGTGGGATTATTAGACGGAATCAGAGCTTATCACATGGAATTATGAAAAGTAATCCTACCTTATCACATTTCATGATCAAAAGTAATCCTAGCTTATCACATTGCACTATGAAAAGTGTTCATATCTAATCTCTTGCATTATGGAAATTAATCCTAGCATATCAAATTGCATTATGAAAAGTAATCCTAGCTTATCACCTTGCATTATGAAAAGTAATCCTAGCTTATCACATGGCATTATGAAACGTTATCTGAGCTTATCAAAAGGCATTATGAAAAGTGTGATAAGTGTAGCTTATTACATGTCATTATGAAAAGTAATCCTAACTTATCACGTGGTATTGTGAGACGGAATCGGAGCTTATCACATGGAATTGAAAACTAATCCTAGCTTATCACATTGCATTATGAAAAGTAATGCTTGCTTATCACGTGGAATTATGAGACGGAATCCAATTTTATCACATGACACTATGAAAGGGAATCATAGTTTATCATATTGCATTATGAAAAGTAGTCCGAGATTATTGCATG
Source organism: Prosapia bicincta (assembly GCA_036971475.1). Taxonomy (NCBI): domain Eukaryota; kingdom Metazoa; phylum Arthropoda; class Insecta; order Hemiptera; family Cercopidae; genus Prosapia; species Prosapia bicincta. The sequence goes on from JBAIZL010000002.1 coordinate 288,204,603, forward strand.
ACATTGTGAAAAGTAATCATAGCTTATCACGTGGGATTATGAGACGGAATCAGAGCTTATCACATGAAATCGAAAACTAATCCTAGCTTATCACATTGCATTGTGAAAAGTAATCCTTGCTTATCATGTGGAATTATGCGACGGAATACAATTTTATCACATGACATTATGAAAAGTAATCCCAGCTTATCACATGGCATTACGAAATATTATCTGAGCTTATCAAAAAGCATTATGAAAAGTAAACATAGTTTATTACATGACAATATAAAAAGTAATCATAGTTTATCATGTGGATATATGAGTGAGAATCCAATTTTATCACATGACATTATGAAAGTGAGTCCTAGCTTATCCCATTGCCTTATGAAAAGTAGTCCGGAGCTTATCACATGAAATCGAAAACTAATCCTAGCTTATTACATGACATTATGAAAAGTAATTCTAGCTTATCACGTGGAATTATGAGACGGAATCAGAGCTTATCACATGGAAATATACAAAGTAATCCTAACTTATCACATTGCATTATGAAAAGTAAACCTAGCTTATCACATAGAATTTTGAAACGTTATTCGAGCTTATCAAAAGGCATTATAATAAGTAAACCTAGCTTATTACATGACATTATGAAAAGTAATCCTAGCCTATAATGAGAAATTATGAGACGGAATCCAACTTTATTACGTGACATTATGAAAGATAATCCTAACCTATCACATTGCATTATGAAAAGTAATCCGAGATAATTCCATGGCATTATCAAAAGTAATCCTAGATTATCATGTGGAATTATGAGACGGAAACCAATTTTATCACATGACATTTTGAAAGTGAATCCTAGCATATCACATTTCATTATGAAGAGTAGTCCGAGCCTATTGCATGGCATTATGAAAAGAAATCCTGGCTTATCACTTGGAAAAGTATTCGGGTAAAAATAGGCAATAATTTACTTCAACAAAATTATAAATAACTCAAGAACTATACAAAATTTTGAAAAACTATTTGCGCCACTTCATTCTAAGTCAAATGCAGCTTCAATCTATTTGTATATCATAAAATCCGAATTTCAGGAAAAATTGAAGTGTTACCCGCTCCTAATTTCGCAAAAGTCGAAAATTATTCAATTTCTTTGGCCGTCTACTTACTGTTCAAGTTATATTTAAACTAAAAACAGTGGATGAAAATATAGCGTGCTAAAATTAGCTAAACGTATTTAGTATATTATTAACACAATAATAGCTGAGCTTATAGTATATAAATTTTGTTTGTATATTGTTTGAAATGTGTTGGAAAATAATTTTAGATTGTTGAGTGTTGCCTAGAAATCAAAATTTGGAATGAATTCAATGAATTGTCATGTGATAAGATAGAAAGTCTTATTTTATGCAATTTTGGCACTTAACAATTACATGTTGAAAAAAATTGTTATGTCGCCAAATGAGGGACGACATAACTATACTGTATACCTTGCCACTTTAGTGAAAACGTTTCCCCCTTATAAAACTAAAATTATTTCATTAAAATTATTAATTGATTTAATATTATAAAAAACTGTATCGACATCAGTTAACCTCCATTACAAGTTTGAAAATATATCAAAATATATTTGAAATTGAATGGATGAATGAAAGTCATTTTCTTAACGATTTGGAAATTTGATCCAGATACTTATAAAGAGAGAGAGTGAAGTATAAGAAGAAACTGGAAAATGGTAGTTCATTTTCTAACGCCATTGACTGATATCAAAAGTATCTAACTTAAAATATTTATCATTTTAAAACTACAATCGTACTTTTGTTTGGGCGGTTCATTAAGAGGTTATCACAGGTCTTAAAAACTTTGGCGGTGTACATCCTTTTTTTTTATTTTTGGAAAGAATAAAATGTTAGGATTGGTTATCCGAAGTTTGAGTAACTCCAAGAGGGGGGTCCATTATCCTTCTCAGCAATAAGGATACGTTCACGTTTTTCGAAATATTTGTCACATTTACTCTTCTTAATTTTTTCCATATGCTAAATTTACCAAAAAAGCCAGCATAAGTATACATCGCATTAAATTTAACTGTCCAAATATAAAACAAACCGTTCATGCTATCACACTCACTGGCAACTTATTACCGTATATTAGTAATCAAGAAGAAGAATGTCGAGACGAACACAACCAACTGGAGTGACCACAGCCAACTAGCTGCGATCTAGACTTTGGACAACAATAGGATCAGCTGTTTATTTGACCATTGCGTTTATTAGCTTGTAGGTTATATTTTCTTAATAGTTTGAAACTTTGGTGAATGCATTGGTATTTTGGCATTTTGTGTGAAGGTTTTCAGATTAAAAGTAAGTGTAATTAGTTTCTAATAATAATTATCTTTGAGGTTTCCTTTATTGTTTTTATCAAGCCTGAGATTTTACATACAAACCTAAGTATATATAAAAATACACGTGTATTGTAGGAATGATACTGTATTTGATAAGTAATATTTGATATTATTTCTATTCTTTACTATTCATGCATAGCAATTACTTTATATGTGCTTTAAGGTTGTGTTATTTATATTTTCCAAATTACAAATAATTATATATATATCCTAACATGTGTGCACAGTATGTTTGAAGCAATGTAAATTACAACTGTTCTGATCCGTTGAAAATATCGGTTTTATTTTCCGTTTACATTTAACTGTAGATTCTTTAAAACTGAATGTAAATTTCTCGTATTCTCATCGCGGCTTGTATTTATTAATGACAAAAACTAAGGTATACATGTAACCCAAATGAATTGTGTCAAAACATTTTATTCCTTGATGAAAACCCATCATTATAAACTAATCGGATATTATTTTAACGCTCTTGTGGTTTTTCTCATACTTAAATGCTCACACATAATTAGGTTAGGCTTGATATTGGTTATAAAGTTTTCTTATTTGATTTTAATAACACAAAGATTTTACATTTTACATATTAAATCAAAGAATATTTAAATAAGATTATGCATATGTAAAAATGTGAGGAATTTTATTAGAAACAGTGCTTTCAAAAAATTTATAAAAAAGTAAAATGAACACAAATTCGAAAAATATTCTTGGAAATAGAACAAATTTGATTTTGTTTGAAATTTTTGTGGCGTGTTTAAGTTATAAGTGTTTGTTTCTATAACATTATGGATATTTCGTAAAATTTAAGTGATATTAATAATAAATATGAAAATGTGAGTAGATGTACAATTCAATACTAAAATCTTAATGGGTATTTTTCGTAAAAGAGAAATGTTGTTATTTTCAAAGGGTAATTAAGTAACAGGGTAATGTGGCCTACAGGTTGGTTTAATGACAGAGACAGCATAGTGAACATAAACCTCAAGAAAATGTTAATATTAAAATTTGCAGTGCAAACTGATGGTGAGCCAAGCAGAGAATGGCTTGAAAAAGCACCCTAAGATCCCCACAGAGCACCTCAGAAACCTTACCGCATCGTGCAGTGTGCAAAGGTGAGTTGATGGGTTGCTCTAAAAGTAGTTGAGTATTTGGTTGCATTGTGTTCTGCTATGTAAAGGCTTTTAATGAAAAGATACAACTAGGTCAGTATGTTTTAATCCAATACTGGAGTTTTATTTTGTTTTTGTTACGCCCGCCTTCCCCCTGTAACACAATAGCTCTAGCCTCTAGGCTATGCTATGAGAAAACAACATACCGTATTGGAAAGTTTTGTAAAAGATACTTTTAAATTTAGCCAAAAATTAAAATGATAAACTAACGCGTTGTATAAAAATGCATATAAAATACACATAAGAAAAATTTAGATTTAATGAGTGTAAACAACTGAAATGTGTTTACCTAAGCTCTATTACGCCCACACTCAGTGAGAAAGATTAGGCGTTTTGCATTGCTTTGTCAATCTGCAGCAGTGGCCCATGTTGTGCTTGCCGAAGTAAATATAATGCACTTGCCTTAGGATTAGTGGCGAGTGGTGTTAGCGGGCTGTGGGCTTAACTTTGTGTTTCCTGAACATAGACATGCCAGAAAAGTTTTATCCTTATCCCAGTGTTCCTGAATACATTGGCAGAAGATTCAAATCTTAATTGCACCATCGGTGGGGCCTGGGGGTAGAGAAGGATATAGAACCTAAATGAGTCATTGTGTTGATTCAAAATTTTTGTGAAGGCGCCTAACCTGAAACCATTTGTTAATAGACGCTGTAGAAGTTACTTAAGAAGGTAGTTGCGCTCCATTTAATTGTGAGAAAATCTCTCATTCTCAATATTTTATTGAAGCACAACAAGTACGTTAGTGCAAATGGCTGCTAATGGGGCGTAATATATTGTCTAGTGATCTACACTTTGGACAACAAGGGAATCGGGGCGTCAGCTATGTCTATTGGACCAGTGCGTTGATTTTATCAATTCTTGTTCCATTAGAATTGTGATCAATTAATGTTTTTAGCATTTTGTCTGAATGTTTTTAAATTAAAAGCTTTGTGTCAAATTTTACATTAACCGTATAGGAAGCAATATTTAAATTCATAGTAACTTTGGCACGCAATAACCGCACAAAGAAGACACCTTGTAGTTTTCCCGAAATATGTTATGAATTGAGAATTGTATACAGTTGTTTTTAATATTACTTATAAATAGATTATAACCTACAGGGGTGCTATAGGAAGGATAATGATTTGTTGAGTGTTATTTTATATTAACCTAATGTAATATACTGTTCATTAAGCACTTCAGGCATTTGCCTTATATAGTCTATGTACGCAAAAGTAATATTGTAGTCTGGTGTTACCATTTGTAATTCATTGACTTAGATTCACGTAAGGCGTAAATTGTGAATTTTATAATAGAAAATATTGGGCATCAATTTCTATAACCTAAGCAATATATTTCAACAGTTTCGTAGCAGATTTACTCAATTGTGATTAATTATCCTACATTAAGTGTTGAAGGTGTTTAGCGACTTCAATGACATTTTACAAAACTATTTGGTAAAATTAAAACCAATGGTAGAAATGAGAGTCATTCATCAGCGTGTGAAATTATGGATCGCACTGTCTTGGGTATAGGTTTATTTGTGTGTTGTATTGATGGTTGGATATATAGCATTGATTTGAATTCTCTACCTCCATTCCTCTACTCCCTTACTCTCTTTTTATCTCTCTCTCTAACACACACACACACACACACACACACACACACACACACTCACATACACCCCATCACACACACACACACACACACACACACATACACACACACATACAAACACACAACACACACACACACACACACACACACTCACACACAAAGACCCACTCTGTCTCTCTCTCTCTCTCTCTCTCTCTCACACAAACACACACACACGCACACGCACACACACACATACACACTCACACACACTGACACACACACACACACACACACACACACCTCCCTACCTGCAAAACCAGCTGACCCTTTATTGGCGATATCATATTTTTTGATAAGAGGAAGTTTTATTTTATAACTTGTTTTAGTCCCTGGCTAAAATGTGTTACAGCAGACATACTCAATATGTTACATTTGTTACTAAATTGCTAACGTTTATAGTTTAAAGGTGTGTGTATAGGTTGTGGTAATTGGATATGATTAAGTACGAAGTTTTGGGAAATAGGTTTTTGGAAATCCTGGAAAGGCATAACATTATTTATGTTACAAAATACCTTTGGTTTTGAAGGTCCATTTTGTGTGAAAAGAACTAACACAAGCGTAGGACATTTCCAAAACATCCTGTTTATATAAGGGTATACAAATTAGGAAAAATAAACAATCCTAAAACTATGTGATTAGATATAAAACAGAGAAAAGAACTACAGTGGGATTTTATTGGAAATGTTTACGTAATATGTTTCATACTATTGTTTTTGTGTGTAATATTTAGGATACGAATTGAATATTGATGTCATGCTTTTGTACAATTCAAGGCCTTTTTTACGGGAAAATGTGTAATAAAAAAATCTATAGTAAAACATTTACTACCAACATTAAAGATAAAATCTTAATAAACATGGAAAAACGTTTATCTTTAACGCACTTTAAGATACTAAACTGTTTCCATGGAAACAATAATGTAACCTCAGTGCATGTAACTAGTCAACCATACAGTCGTTAGTCAACCATTAGTCATTGTTAATATCTTTACAAGAAAATATTGTTATATTTTTACAAATAAAGAATTTTGCATTATTTACCGATCTATATATTCTTGAAGATATAGAAGTTTACTACTATTTGTCTAAAAACACTGTATATATAAAGTGTAATAAAATAAATATCTTCTGCTTTGTATTTACGTAGGAAACTGAAGCCATTTGAAACTGATATTAGGTATTAACCTTTCAACAAATTGTATATTTGATTCGATAAATTTATATTCGATTAAGTATCTTCTACGATTTTTTTCGATACATTCCCGAATACTATATGTTTTATTAATTTTTTAGTTGTGTTTTATTTGTTAAGACCATTTGGTATCCTAAAATGTTCAAAGAGTTACATATAAAGCTGAATAAATGGGTTTTGCTTAATGATCTATATACACAATAGGTGAACATAATCGTTGATACTTTGCAATTAGTACTCGAAGAAGCCGTTCAATACAGCAAAGAATATACACACAAACAGCAACAGAGCATCAGATACAAACAAAACTCTTAACTCAAAACAATAACACTTTTACACTCACCACCAGTTTTATCCACGCAAAATAAACACTATAAACATCGAATTTAATATAAACTAGTTAAGACTTAAACAAATTACTTACATACAACTTACACCCTAAGGAGTGCAACCATAAACAAACGTTTAGACACAGAAACAGCTATACAAAGCATAGAATCCATTCCCCATGAATACATTGGACAAGGCATTGCATATAAAATGTCCATGATAAACACATTAAACACTAAACCAAGCACAACTAATAAACACACAGTCCTTAAATCTATTATACTAACGAATCCAACTAACCTCGATTTTTATAAAAACGGATAAAGGCAATTCTCTAGTAATACCGTAGGCTACTAACATGGCATTGGCAATAAAGTAACTTTATTCATGACAGAAACCAACATACCCGGCTCCATATAGTCGTAACACCAAAATATCAAACACAAATTATAAATTCATCGAAATCATGAAACCAGAACAATAGAGATACTACAAAGAAATTAATCTCCAAGAACCCACATCTTACCCATTACCTAATATCCATAAACAAAACACACCCAGTCACCCACTAATTAACGACACACCGGCACCTTCACACAAGCCAGATAAATACACAGACAAAGTAGCGTCATTCGACATAAAAACCTTTACACCAACGTACCAATTCAGTGGCAGCGATAAGGCCCCCGCCGGGCCATAGGCTCAGGGCCCCAACTGCAGTTTCAAAATTAAAAAATCAAGCGTAAATGGAAATGGAAACAACGTATTAACCTCCAACCATTACTAACAGTCGGTTGGATCACCTTTCCGGTCTAACTTCCGTCCGCCTCAAAAGACTAAGGTAGTCGCCAGCGTGTCGGTCCGTACAGGTTACTCCGTGGCCGGAAGATCCGCCTCGAGTACGAATGAATGCAGTATATTCAAATTATGTTACCTATGCTTGACTAGGCGCGGGCAAAAATATATAATCTCATATAATGTTCTGAAGGTCAGCCCGTCCTCGCACAATTTAATCAATGACCTATTTACGTCATAATGCTTTTTATTACGTTAACCTTAAATAGTTTTTTCTCATAAATATATTTTTGTTGCTTTTAAACAAGTTATTAAACAATATTAAATATAAAACATATTTAGAAAATATAGCAAAACTATTTTGATTTGTAAAAAACTTTATTTTATTAAACTTTTATAATTACATATCTTTCTAACATTCTATACATTTTATTTTTATTGGATTAACAAAACATTACTAGCATGGTAACAGCAATTGCAGCTTTAAATCTAAGATAAATTAAATTTATAAATACTAAAATGTTTTATTTTAAATACGTTTTATCAACGTATACAGAGTTCTAATTCAACTTTTAAAATTAAAGGAAACCCATGTCTTAATTAAAGTTAAATCCCGATTAAGAGATATATTAAACCTCTCAATGTATGGGAGAATTCAGCGTGTGATTAAACGAACTTCAGTTATCAACCTGTTACTAAATTGTATAGTTTAATAGCCTAAACCATAATGGGAGGCGAGCCCGCAACAGGGAATTAGTAAGAAAAAAGTTGTTGAAAGAGATTAAGTACTTTATCTGAAATGGAACCGAAGCAAACAGCAAATATTGCCTTTAAAACCAATTTCTCTTTAGGCAAATATTCAAAGAAGAACAGAAAAGTCAATCAAGAACAGAAAACTCTCTGAAACTAGAAGTCAGTAAGCTGTCATGCAGTTCTTGTAATAGCCTAAGATATACTAGATATACTGGGCATTGGACAGACGGGACTGTCTTTTAAGAAACGTATGTATGGTCATGAGTATAGTTCTACTGTAGGGATGGAAAATCAAACTATGCAAACCATATCTTAGAGTCAAATTATGTTTATAGTAATAACTTATGTATTTTATATTTTGAGAGTAAAGATTGTTTACTGAAACTTACTCATCAAAATCTGAATTCACACAGTCAAAATTATAAAATGATTTCGATTATTATTTTGCCAAATGCTTTCATTTGAAGATCAAATGCTCTAGGGTGCATTAGAGTTTTGGTTGGTTCCTCATAGTACACTTATCTTTTATTTAAAAATTATCTTTTGAAATTTTAAACATTTCACTCCGAATAACAGTTGAGCTAAGGAAACATACTTCTTGTTCATTTATCGGCTTCTGTCTTTTAACATTTTTAATTTGTCTTTTAATTTGTTATTTTCCTTGCAAATGCAACCTTTTAATGATTTCTACCTTGTTACAAAAAAGCCGTGTTTTAATTGCTCTTAAGGTGAGACATTGAAAATAAAATGAAAAGATTAGGTATTCACCCTAGAAACTATGTGAGGTTATCTAAAGATAGGTTTCACAACTTGATGTGCTTTATGAAAATGGCAGACAAATTCTTTTCTCGTTATAATTAATCGCTTGATGGGTTAGTAGATATCGTGAAGGTTATAACTATAAACAAGATATAAGATTAAGCCTTTGTACACCACGAGAGGAACGCTTAGCAATTATGTTAAACGACGAATTAAAACTTTTATTAGAAATATTGATTAATTACGAAATAAAGATCCTACAGCAATTTTATTTACACCCGTACTGTTTTGTCTATTAGTTTGTATTCACAATGGTTGTGCTAATAGGTAAGCACGGAGACATCAAACAATTCCTGTCTCTACCTGACTCATTGTCATGAGTTTATGAGCTTCAACCCATCATACTAAGTGAAAATTTCGGTTAACTGAACAACCGATAATTTCCCTAACTTCCCTGCTTTACCTGGATTATTTGTCTTTTACTACGTGTATACGCTACCCGTTTCTTATTATTTGTGAAAGTACTTTGGGAAATACATTTAAGGACCTATTTTACTTTACATCTTTATTTTCTCTTATAATTTGAAATTATATATTCTTAAGGTCAATCATACTTCGAATATATTTTCTTACTGTCTGTGATCCCCTCAATGTCAAAAGCCTTTACAGAATTAGTAAATTTAACAAAACAATTCAAATACTGGATTTATGCTCTCAATATAGCAGTATTTGAAAGTAGCATTAATAGGCAGCGGACTAATAGACCCCAATCCAGATTTTATAAAGAGCCGGTTGCAGAATATTTGAGCGTTGTGTTCTAAAAACGAAGTTAAAATTTCACAGTAGAACTTAGATGGCTTTGTACTTTGAGCTTCGTAAGGTTAAAACCTTATTCTTGTTCATTGTTAAAGAAATTAGAATGAAATAGGAGGGATCTCGAAAAGTCAGTGTAAATTTGCGAGTGGAAGGAACTGGTCACGTTGGTTCGTTTTCGTGGATAAGGAGGTAGCGAAAACTAATATCAGTAGAGCTACTAGATATTAAGTATTAATTTGACGGGAAACTGTAGAAAAAGTAAGGTTTTAATTCTTGTTCATTGTTAAAGAAATTAGAATTAAATAGGAGGGATCTCGAAAAGTCAGTGTAAATTTGCGAGTGGAAGGAACTGGCCACGTTGGTTCATTTTCGTGGATAAGGAGGTAGCGAAAACTAATATCAGTGGGCTACTAGATATTAAGTATTAATTTGACGGGAAACTGTAGAAAAAGTAAAGCGGGTTAGGTTTGGGTTTTTTAAATGTTATTTTTTCACATAATTGATTAGTAAAATGTCTGTGGCAACCAAATTGTTAGGGTTTATAGATCAAGCGACTGAGAAGGAAGGACTCTGAAACTGAGGACTATATTACAGGCTCATCAAGAAATTCCAAAGACGATTGCACATGGAACTCCTACTGGAAGGACTGCAAAGTTAAAGTAAAGAATTTGCACAAATAGCGTTTTTATTTCTTAGCCAACCAAACAACTTGCTTGCATTTCATAAATTAATAAAATACATAAACAAATTACAGATTTATATAATGGAGTATGGAGGACAAAGTGTAATATTTCGTTAGTCAGGCAGTTACAAGTTGACGTCTTACCCTCATCATTACGTCAGGCAGTAACATCATTACACCCCAGAAATATATACATTTCTTAGTTTTAGTTTGAAGTTCTGGGGTGCCAACATACAGTACTGGTAAATTCTGAGGGGCAGCTACGCCTATGCCTATATTCGTAATACGCCATGATATTGAATAGAATAATAAAAGGAATGTTGTCCTAAGGATTTTTTTTAGAAATGTAGCAGAGTTCTCGTACCTGAATATTAAACATTGAGTTAAAAAGTTTAATAGTTTGCATTATTCCAACTAAATCACAGAGTTTAAGTGATTTACTCTATTTTTAATCTCTAACTTGTGGATTTTATTTAGCATATTCCTTGTCAATACACCTAAACAAGTAGAACTGCAATTAGAAGATGCCAATGTTATTATGTTACATTTGGGGCATCTACTGGGTAGCATATTAATTTCAACAGTAAAATATATTTTTGTTGTAATATATTTAAGCCTACTTACAATATATAGTCTATATTATAAAACAAACACATTTTACGATTTTTAATCTCATTATTCACAATTTTAAAAATACTGACTTAAACTCTAAAGTAACTTTAAATTTTAATAAGTTTCTTTAGTCTACAATTAACTTTACTGTAATCAATAAACTTTGTGTGTTAAGTTTACCTTTATAAATTATCAATAGACGATGGATTAGGAAATCGAGGGATGTAGACATGGTACAGTCCACTAGCAGATATTTATGTAGAATCGTTTAAATTTTATGGGTTTTTATATTAAAAAGCAGAGAATAACATCTTTTAACGGTATGATTGATAGTAAGAGAGATAGAGAAGGAAATACAAATAATTGTAGTATTTGGCATTAATAAACGATGCAGCTATTAATTTGAAGCTAGAGTTTAAATCTACGTTAAGGATACTTCCTATGAGTTTTCGTGGTTTTACTATTGAATTATTGGACTAAATAGGTCTAAGTAGACCCCGCTAATGGTTTTTAGGGTACTCAGGTTAGTTATTTCCTACCATGGAAACACTATTTTTTCATTATCTTTATTTCCATTAGTACTTATATAAAAAATCAGAGAGGCTAGGCACTGAGACTCGGAAACGTTTACTTTTCTACCGGGGTGTACTAGTACGTTCGCGTCAACAATTTGAAAACGTACTCAGATAATTTCTGTTAAGTCCCAGCAAAGATGTTTGTCCTCACTATTGAGGCGTAGGAGAACTGTTTTGTTTTTGGTCACGTGCACATCACTTTTTTCAGCACACCTGCAAAATTTAACTATCTGGTTACATTCTGAATTTAGTGTGGTCGCCACAGTACTCTTTTATCAGTGACGTAGCCACGATAACTGCCATTTTAACACAAGCTTTTTTATAGTAACTTTACAAATTATATAACACATCCCAATGCGTAAAATTACATTATAAAAAAATATATACCCAGGAATGAATCCCAGGAACCTTAATTTTGCCGTGCAAATGTACAAACTGTTCTAAACCATCTTCTTCGTGCTCCAAAAAGGGAAGTTCATTCGGTTTGTGTTATCCTTGCAAAGATAAATGCAGAAATCCTCACAAGCAATAGCAGTTTTGAATTAATCACACTAATGCCTAATCTTAGCTTAATAAATAGTAACAAACTTAAATACTATACTTTATTTAAAGAAATAATATTTACAATCAATAATGACATCTAAAATGTTCCTTCTAGACGTCGACAATATTCAGTATTTCAGGGTATGATCAATCCCCTTTACTTTTTATTACTTTTAACTGTACTTTTATATAAAGTTGTGTCCTACAGATTGCATTTTAATCTTTATAAACGCATTTCAGAATTACTTATTATTTTTTGTAGAAAATGGAAATTCTATAAATCCATAATAAAAAAGGCAGGCCAAATGTCAACTACTGATTGATCGATTTTTCCTATTTACAAACATATTCCCACAAATAACAAATTAAATTTACTTATAAAACTAGATCGTATATTCATATCTGCTTATAAATACATTCATATATATCTAAATTAGACTCCAATTATTTAAAAACAAAATGTTGAGTAAATACTTAAACAAACTTTTAATTGTAATTAATATTTGACCTCATGCTAAATATCAAAGCTATTTCTGAAGAACTAGTCTAATTGCAATTGACAGTCACATTTTCATCACTCTTGTATCCTGTAGCAAGAGGAAGGCAATTAAGTTTAGGACCGTGTTATCAAATCAAGAAAGAAATATTTTTTATTTGTTACTTTTTAAAAGTAATTATAGGTTATAATATCAGTTACTTTTTTACAAATAATATTAATAACGTAATATAACCTATACGTTAAAACAACTGTTCTACCACATAAACTATAACATAAAATCAGCTGTTTTATGAAGTCATATGTTATCACTTATTTTAAAACAAATGGGACCGAGTATCTAAATTGCATACCTTGCCCCTTTTTTGAAATGTTTTTCTTTTATATAAAACTAAAATGAATTCCTGAAATTTAGTTAATGGAATTTGATAAAAAAATTAATAGCATCAAGTGTCATCCGCTGCAAGTTTTAAAACATATGAACTAAAATGACGAATAATAAGTATTTTATTAATGTTTGACAATTTGTACAAGATATTTATAGGGAGATTGTGAACTATTTGTACGATTTAAATAACTATGCATGGGAACGCTGTGCTTACATATAAACGTTTTGTCTACAACAGCAATTCCCAACCTGTGCTACGCATACGCCCAGGGATACGTAGAAGCCGGGGGGGGGGGGAGGGGGTTACGCGAACTTAATACCAGTAATGGCGGACTTATTTCACACTTTAGATTTGAAACAAATACTAGGTGATACTAGTAGTTGACAAGATAGTTGAGTTGTTGTTGATCGGAAATTGCATGAAGCTTGTATATTTGTATGCCAATGAAAGCACAGAATAGAATAGCGTTGGGAAACTTCTATTCCGGATTTAGGTGGAAAATACAAATGCAGAAATGGGTCGATGATTTGATGATACGAAACTTTCAGTGAATCGTCTGTCGTGTTGCCCACACGAAAATATCGTATACACAGCCAGTTGCCCCCGCTTCACCCATTACTTACAAGGCAGTCCGGCAATCACTCATTGTCTTAACCACGTCGAGGGATAACGGGCACTTTTCATAGGAAAAACTTTGTTAGGGGTACGTGGAATGAAAAAAAAAGGTTGGAAGCCACTGGTCTACATTAACATTAATAACGCATGCGCACAATATAAAAGTACGCTTTTTGGTATTTAGAATAAATACGTAGCCTCAGTTGGATATTATTTCTCCACGCCACCCAATTATACACTGGTAACTGAATAGTATTGACTATTTACCGGTCATATCTTTTAGTAGCCCAACTTGGACTGAAATGTCTTGCAAGCTTTACACAGTTTTGACGTATTAAAACATTCTCTCTGTATTGTGCTCGTTTAAGTCTAGCTGTGTATTACTTCTATTCTTATTTTTATAATAATTTACAGAAGGCTAATTCTATCTCGCCGTTTCCATGCTTTTCATAGTTCGTATTATCTATATACGTTTGGTTTTTTATGAGCTTCCCTATAGTATTTTTGCAAGATTATTTATGCAACATTCGTAGTACCTAAAATATTATTCTCTATTTGAAAGTCATTGTCTAACTTTTGTTTTCAGTTTTTTTGAAAATGCTGTTGAAAAAACAAAGTTGTAATATCTTACGTAGGAGCGAATCCCACCTGCTTCAGTATTTAGATATTTTTGTTAAGTTAAAAAAATTAAATAAATATATAACCTTATGACCTATAGTTATCTACAGCTCTTCAAGAATTCACATAAAAAAAACGTAGAACGGCAGAAAACTATGGTATTCGTGATAAAAATTTACAACTTTGCAGAAACATACAGTATTATAACAATTTTACATAGTGAATAGGTAACAAAATTGAATTTATCCTTACAATACTTGAATTAGGAAAAAAAAATATATAAATAACGTAGAATCGAGAGCAATATGTCGTTACTTCTGGAATTTACTGAAACATTCGTTGGTCCTCTTTATTACTTCGACGCAAGGGACACATTACTAGTCGAGGTATGTACCCCGACTCTCGATGTGTGATTCTACAACAGCCAGACATTCGTGCCTGGTTTACATCTTGTGGGTGTAAATACAATTGGTCGTTTTGCATACTTGATTATTCACGCAAGACAGAATCACGAATAGTCTGTAACGCTGTAACATCTACGTGGCAGTGGTTACGCAGTGGTTTTGAAACCCAACTAGGGGTCCCGTCTAGAGGATTTTAGGTTTGACTAGGATTCTATATCCGTAGTATAAAAGAACTCTTTTCGCTTTAAAAAAAAATTATTCATAATAAAAAAAGTACCCGGACCCCGTCCTTGTCGAAATGAAGTCTGGTTTGATGGAAGGTTGTCTAAGCGACCACCAACCAATCCTTCTGGGACTGGAGTCACGGGACGAACAGCATACAAGTTATACTACATACAATATACTTACAAAGTAATCGGTTGTGATGGAGTTTGTTTTCTTTAAAGCATAATGCCCATTAACGCACGAGATAAGCATTTTAACCATTTAAAGAGAAACACGGACTTCTTGTAGCTTAGAAGGACCAAAGATTGATTTTAATTCACTTGTCAACAACTTTTCTCACTTTAAAAATTATATTTTGATTTCCTAAAGCTAAATATATCAAAACTGGGTAGTTTAGCTATTTTCTAATGAGGTACGACATAGTTCTCTGTTTTGTAAAACAAAACCTATTTTTTAACTTTTGTGTTTGTTCTGAACTTTATTTATCTTTTTTTCAAAACTATAAACTTGGGTTGTCATCACCAAGCTTTATTACTTTTGTTTTGTTCCTCAATATCCTTTCTGCATCGTCAGGTATCTTTTGTTTTTCAATATTGATTACGTCACCGATAATTA
This sequence comes from Prosapia bicincta, assembly GCA_036971475.1. NCBI lineage: Eukaryota > Metazoa > Arthropoda > Insecta > Hemiptera > Cercopidae > Prosapia > Prosapia bicincta. The sequence goes on from JBAIZL010000002.1 coordinate 288,220,208, forward strand.
ATTATTCTTCTAGGCTCGACTGCTGCAATAAACAAATGGTAACATTAGTAAAATGTAAGTAAAAAAATACTTACACTGACTATGTCTTATGGCTTCATGGCTGAGTGAATAACTCTTTTAAACAATATACTTAACCGAATTTTAAATAGAATCTAGTTAATGTAATTAGTAATAACGTAATTCAGTTAACACTGAAGTGGTCGCGTGTTCTACTATTGTAGTGCAGGTAGTGTTTTTTTCCCGCACTTTGGGGTTGGCAACACTTGGGACCTTGATGGTCAATATACCTTTCTTTAGATTGTACTACTATTGTGGATTGCGTGACTACTTCTGTAGCATTTTTCTCTTTTGATTCCTTTGCATAGTTTTTTCGTTCTGTGTTATCTGTGTTTTATATATATCGAATTTACGTCTTATATGTTTGAAAAATGTTTGAACGTGATAGAGAACAGATACGGTTGTTATTGGCGGAAGCAGAAAGTGACGATGAAAGTGTACTTGGTGTTCAAGATGAAGACGAACTCGAGGAAGATGTCGTGGAAGAAATGGTCGAGCACAGTGATTCTGACGAAACAGGAAATAATTATGTGGAAGAAGATGAAGAAGAAGAGGAATACCAGCAAATACAACCTAATGCAGAAGAAAGACCAATTACTGGAAGACCTGTGCTTGAGTTTTATATTGGCAGAGAAAAACGACATAATAAAGAACCATCTCGCTGGTATGTAGAACCCTTAATACCAAGAAATACACGAACACCAAATTTGAACATAATACCAGCTTTCCACAGACCAGGGACTCAAGGAAATGCAAGAAATGCTTCAACTCCCTTATCATCGTTCTTGTGTGTGATTGATGACAAAATGATTCAAGAAGTAGCTCTATGCACAAACATCTACATAGATAAGATAAGAAATAAATATAACAGAGAGAGGGATACTAAATCTACGGATGTAGTTGAAATAAAATCATTACTTGGAATTTTGTACATGTGCGGTGTTTTAAAGTCAGGTAGACGAAACGTGTTTGAGCTCTGGAACAACAGTCGTGGGACAGGTTGTGAGGGTATCTACGTCAAAATGAGTGAGCATAGATTTAAATTTTTAATGCGATGTCTAAGATTTGATGACATACGCGACAGAGAACACCGTAAAGCTGTGGATAAATTAGCTGCTATTAGGTTTATTTTCGACAAATTGGTCTTGAATTCCCAAATTGCATTCAAGCCCACTGATTATCTTACTGTAGACGAGCAACTTGTGGCCTTCCGTGGAAAATGCCCGTTTCGACAGTATATGCCGAAGAAACCTGTAAAGTTTGGAGTTAAAATCTATGCTTTAGTATCTTCATCAAACATCTATACCACTAATTTAGAGGTGTATGTGGGTCAACAGCCAGAGGGCCCATTTCGCAAAAACAACAAAGTGTGTCGCCTGTTTGAACCAGTAAGTGGTTCACGGAGAAATATCACCGCTGACAATTTTTTTCCTCAATACCTAAGGCTAGAATGCTCTTACAAAAGCCATTGACTTATGTAGGAACCTTAAAAAAAATAAGCCTGAGATTCCCGAGTGCTTTCTTGCAGACTATGAAAGGGGACCAAAATCCAGTTTGTTTGCCTTCAAGAAAAATGTACGCTCGTGTCTTATGTTCCACTGAAAAATAAGGCTGTATGTGCAATTTCAACTATGCATTATAACAATGCAATTGATTGTGACACAGGAGAATAGAAGAAACCATAGATAATCACTACGTACAATGAGACAAGGCATGGGGGTTGACATTTTAGATAAAATGTGTAGACATTTCGATGTATCAAGAAACTCTCGGAGGTGGCCTCTCACAATATTTTTTCATCTATTTAATGTTGCTGGCGTGAATGCCATAAATATTTACAGAGCAAACAGGAACAGCGAGAATATCAATCGAAAAAAAGTTCTCATGGATTTGGTTTCGAATTGACTGATCCAGCTATTCGACGGCGAGTTACTATGGAAACCTTGCCAAAAGAAATTCGAAGAAGAGTAAAGCTTTTGCTTGGCATCTCTGAGGAAACCCCAGCACTTAGAGAACAACCTGTTGGAGTAGGAAAGTGTTTGTACAAGTGTGCCACGATGTAAACATTTTCTTATTTCCATTTGAGCCGAACTAAACTGCTTAAAGCTAAATTTAGTCTAATAATAGTAAAAAATACAGTTCAATGCCTTTGTTGTGTTGTAAAGATTATTATATGTAATGTTATAAAACTGCGTTTTTACAGGTTCGAGTTGGCACAAGTCATCCAGTCAGAGGAGTTGGTTTGGCAACATAATCTACACAAGAGGATTTGACTAGATTCTGTGATTCTTAAAAATGTACTAAGGTATATTTGTCAATTGGTTGATATTTTCAAACTAATTGTTATCACACATGCGCACACTACATTCCGTTTTCCTTGGCATCACGTCTACATAATGTTACGGGTCACCTCCATGACACAGATACAGTTGAAAATTATGCTGAGCATACATATCCGACAGAGTATCTAGAACGATGCATCCACTGTAGGACGTCCAGTAGTAACAAACCTCTCTTCCTCGCCACCCTAGAGACATACAACCAGGGCTAGGTTTCTCTTTAATTATCTACTCCTCTCCTGCAACTAAATACGAGGCACTCCTAACTCCACCCGGCTCTTATTTGGTCTCCTTTTAATAATAGATTGTCAATCATACTTTCCAATAGTAAATAATATATATACGAGTACATTTTTCTGTCTTTCCTAACATTACAATATTTTCCTTTGTTGACGCGTTTCGGAATGACTCCATTTTCGAAACCTAAATAGTACTGTTTAGCCAAATCTTGAGTTCCTCTTTATATACTTTTATCCAGGCCCTCAAAAATTGCGAAAAGTTAAGCATCAAGTTTGGAAAAGAAAAAAAATATAACAAGTGTACAAAAAAATACACAGCTAGACTTTATTTTTAAAAGTTTAAAATTATGAATTTCCTAAACGCGAGGAGTCGAGAGTAGGGGTGCACCAATTGGAATCGAGGTCTAACGAAGTGAGTAGCTAACAGTACAGCCTATAAAGACCAACTCAGGAATTGGGCGAACAGTAGGCCCTACTATTTAAGTTTTAAAAAAAGTCATTCCGAAACGCGTCAACAGAAGAAAGCATTGCAATGTTAGAGAAAATAGTAAAATGTACTCGAATGCATGTACAATTATTCCTGGCAGAAATGAAGATGTATTAGGAATTTCAGTATGTAATATCCCTACAGTTGAAGGGACATCCAACACAAGCTTCCTTCTATTTTCGTTGGTAAGTTAATGAAATTGTAAAACTTCTACCTACTTATAACACTTCCGTCCTCATACATGCAGGAAGACATCCGTTCACCCAATACCAACAGTCCACCTACTATATTGTATTATTTCATTATATTTGTAATGTTATTATTATTTTTGAGAAACGTCGGGTGGAACCTTACACTGTAGATCTCTTAGCTTTTACCTGTATAATTTCCCCACAGTACCACAGGATTCACTTCGTGTATACCTCTATGTGTAAGTACCTACCTTGCGCTGAATCTCCTCAATCTGTGATGCTACTTCCTACTGCCAACTTACTTCCTACCGATGGATCCTATTGCAAAGCACTCAGAGAGTACATAGATTGGGATCTCTTCTCGCTACACTACACGTGATCTGGTTCTCACTGTTTTGTATTGAAAACATCTCAGATTCCCGTGGTGTGTAGATCCACTATAGTTCTGAGTTTAAACCTACTTAGGAAAAGCAATTCCTCCCCCATAAGCTTCCCGAGTATCCTCACAGACCCTTGGTCGTGTTACAGCCAAGGACTTATTACACCTTCCATGCAGAGTCTGTCAACGTGTGCAATAATTCACGAGACGCGGAATCCTACTTACCTCAGCAACTTCCCTTTAGCATGGCACTCTTACTTGCCTACTTCCCTCAGCAACAAACCTTGTGCATGGCACTCTTGCTTGCCTACTTCCCTCAACAACTTCCCTTTAGCAAGGCACTCTTGCTTGCCTAAAGGATACGCTCTTTTATTATGTATCTATTTTGAGTGTCCCAGAATTCAGGTTATATTGAGAGAGTTTTTCGCAACTCCAATAAATCGGCGACAACCTTCGCCACTAGCTTAGAGCTGGTGTAGGCCTGCACACAACCTTCAGAGCTACTTGACTGTAAAGCAGATTCAAATTGCGTTGCCAATTCTGCCATTTGCCCTACCATCATTTCACTGACCATAGGTTGACCTCAAGCGATCAACTCTTTCTGGAAAACAGAATTGCAGTCCTCCAGGGATAGACATAAACTGTCTTGTTTTGGTCTGTTATCACTAGCTCCAAAACTCTCCTTCGTTTAAGACCCATCCGAATTTCACTGTTCTCAAGTCTACACTCCAGCAATGTCTCTTTTCAGGAATGTTGGTTATAAAATTTTGTTTTTCAATTACGAGAGACAGTGTTTTTTCCTGATGCTCTATACAGAGTTTTTCCAGCGTATCTGAAAAAAGCAGTTTATCTCTTGTGCTAATTGACCCCAATATCAGACTCAACAGTCGTTATCACGTGACTCTATGAGAGTGCCCTTGCTCCCTGCCACGCACACTTCAATCCGTTTTCCCCTGTGTTCTATCCCCCTAGACAATTGAGGCATAGATCATCCGTAATACAATGAAGTCCCTATCAGCATTATCGACGATCTTAAGTTCTCCCCTCGGTGCTTCTGTTAAAACCTTGAACAGTCTAGCCGTTACATTGAGTCTGTTAATTTTTTAGCACCACTTTTAACATGAAATTTTTAATCTCTTTATGACACTGTTTATAAAATCGCAGGCTGTCCTTAAAGGCCTCCTTAATTTTTTGCGTATTCTTATTCCTTGCTCTATGACATAGATTACCTGTTGTCTTTCGCATTTTGTATAACTCGCTATTCCACTTGCGTTTGTGCGTCCAATGGTTATCTCGAACTTGTGCGTTGGAGGTGTCACACACACACACACACACACACACACACACACACACACACACACACACACACACACACACACACACACACACACACACACACACACACACACACACACACACACACACACACACAAACACACACACACACACACACACACACATATATATATATATATATATATATATATATAATATATGTCATAACAAATACAACAAAAATGTTTCATTCGAAGCCTTACATTTCCGCATATATTTGCGTTGGTTCAGCACTTTGACTTACTGGATGGTAAATGCAAATAGTAATGGCTGATTTTAAACTTAACGCCCGCTCCCTTGGTAACCGACCTGACTACCGTATTTCTACCTTGCTGCCCCTCCATTACTCTACCTAAACCCCTTGATATTATAAAAGGGATCGTTTCCATCATTTATGTGAACCTTAAAAGGAAAGTGAAATCTAGTATATTGTTAACAATAAATTATTTATCACAAAATATGTTGGTTCATTTTGTATAGTCACAGTCAAGGAAATAAATTCAAATAATTATTTTATTAGCAATCTTAATATATTTTTATGGCAATAAAACGTAATTCGAATGCACTACTTACAACTTAGTGTTAAAAAGTAAAATCTAACGATACCTCTATTACAAAGGTAATTTAGTAAAAAAATAATTAACCAAAATATCTTTTTCTTATTGATCGGGGCATTGCACAAACAAATTAATATTTAAAGAAAAATGTCAATTTTAAACCCGTTGTAGATGTAACCTGCTAAATTGGATTTCCGTTGATTTGTTTTAGTTAGTGTGTATTAAAAATAAAAAAAAATATATAAATATAGGCTTGCTGTGTATTTGTAATATCATATTTGTAGAATTTAGGTACATTATAAATGATATTTATTTTTTCTGAGGTGAACGGAATTACCTTAATTTAATCTAGATTCACAAAACGTGGTTTGGTTGAGTTATTTACCGCTAAAATTAATTGTTTTCTTATCATTCGCTAGATATCTCTTGTTGGATTTACTAAAAATTTAATGTAACTTTTTACACCTTTTTAGTAACTAAAAGCCATTTGTTGCAATCATACGTTTATATGAAAATGAACATTCTGGATTTAATTGCCATAAAAATATCAAGATCATAGCAGGGACCCGGTAATAATAATTACAAATCATATATAAATATATTTTCTTGGTTATTAATAATTACAGACAGCCTTTTTGCGTTATATATATATATATATATATATATATATATATATATATATATATATATATATATTCACCCTAACAAAAATTACACCTAAATTATAAGCAAGTTTATCTTTAAAAAATATATAATTGTAATTACTAATTAAAGTTTTTTAATTGAAAATTTGTGTTTATAAGTTTTTTAAATAATAATGTTTGAATATTACATCCTGGATAAGACATGGCTCTTGTTTATATTATAAGAAATCCAAATTCTATAATAAAATATATCTTATAAATACATAATTGTTACAAAATATAAAAAAGAAATACTTTGTAAGGTGTGTAAGGAATTTAAATATAAAATGTGAACGATAATATACCTGTGTAAGGTATATTTTAATTAGTTTGTTGTAACCCCACTTTACAGATGAACAAGACAATGTACTTTGAAGCTGTTCTGGGGCTAGTGACTCTCTTTGTTGTGCCATTGTCTTCCGAGGTGATCAACATCGAAATAGAACCTGACACGAACGCAAACTTGCAAGACGTGCACGATGACAAGGCCATGACCGGAACCAAGAGGAAGACTCAGGATGACGGATTCGATGGTCCGATGAACAAGTACCTTACACTAAAGCAACACTTGGCTGAAGAAGAAATGAACAAGAAGAAGGTTGATGGCGGTTTAAAGTTGATGAAACGACGACCCGTGAAAATTGTTTTGTCAGAAGTGAAGAAACCCATAGGCCCACGAGCAGAGGCACTGGTGAACCACATTCCAGCCGATGCGAATTCAGAAGACGAAGATGCGTACATAGATGAAGAGGATGCTGTTTCAAACGACGATGAAGCAGCACGTAAGGAAAGGAAAGCTGCGGACGAGAAAACCGAAACTAAAAATAAAAAACCACTAAAGCGCAACATATATCCTCGCGGAGAGCCAAATTCAAAATGTATTAAAGCAAAACTAGTTGCTGAGCAGAAAGCCCCAGAAAATACCGACAAAATGAGCACTTCTGAAGAAAATTTTGACTATTCCGAAGAAGAATTCGTGGATGAAGAGCCAGTGAAAAGAGAATACGAATGGAGCATCAGAGATTTGAAATCGGGTTCTAGAAAACGAAACGTGGTCAAGGTAGAACAAAATAAACCCGTTGAAGAAGACGGCGAAGCAGCATCCAAGGAAAAGAAACCTGCGGACAAGAAAACCGAAACTAAAAATAAAAACCACTGAAGAGCAACATATTTCCTCGCGGAGCCCCAAATTCCAAACCTATTGAAGCAAAATTCGTTGCTGAGCAGGAAGCCCCAGAAAATACCGACAAAATGAGCACTTCGGAAGAAAATGTTGACTATTCCGAAGAAGAATTCGTGGATGAAGAGCCAGTCAATGAAGTAGTTGATAACAAATTGGAAGATTCCTCGCAGGAGATACACCTGCAAAGGAAGACAAGTAGAAGGATAAAATAGGAGTCGCTTTGGACGAAAACGCTCGTCATGAAACGATGAAAAAGATTAAAAAACGTTTTTAGTAAACTTTCTTAGGAATGTATTATTATAAAATATTGACATTTTATAGCACTGGTTTTGTAATGACCAATAAGATCGCAGAAAATTCGACGATTTATAAATTCGTCAAATCGTACTCGGCCTCACGTTTGTAATTAATTTAACAAAATAAGCCCCAAACCCGCCCTCAATGGGCCTTTTCTGTGCCACTAAATGCCGATTGTAATGCGAGTGTAAGCGTCCTACAGATGGCTCCATTTTCAAGGCTTTGTCACGAAGCTGGCTTTAAGTTGCAAATATTTACCATTAAGTCGTCCCAACGCATCGAGTGCATTACGAAGATATGGTTTAAACAATGTAATAGATATTGCAAAATGTTTTTCATAAAGTATTTAATACAGCATTTCATTTTATTATAACTCTCGCTAAGTACAAGTTTAGCAATCAAATTAATCTAACTTCACGTTGTCCTTCAGACTTGATCTCAATCAGTTTATAGATCCCAATTTATACAAGAAATGTGTATCTGAGAAAATATGAGAATCTTTGAAATGATATGGTCGTTATGCTTAAATAATTAAAGACATTTATAAAATCATTGGATTATCGACCACAGAACGTCAAAGAAACAAGTAATGTATAATAATGTGTATTGCATACAAGGAAATTAAAGTCATTTTCTACTTAGGTTAAGAAAAAAAATGTAATTGAGTCACTTTTAATAAATAATTAAAATTATTATAAATAAAGCTACATAACCTATGTATTAAAACAACTGTTCTAACACATAATGTATAACATAAAGTCAGCTGTTTTATAAAATCTTGTTATCACCTATTAAATGAAACGGATTAATCGCATACCTTGCCCCTTTGTGAAAAGTTTTTTTCCCATATATAATTCTAATTATTTCAGTGTATTTAACTAATTAAATAATTATTTGAAAATCTATAATAACATCGGGTCTCATCCACTACAATCTTAAAAAATGTATTTAAACTCCAGTGGATAAATAAAAAGTATTTTATTAACAATTAATAATTTGAAGAGGATTATAAGGAGAGTGCGAACTAATAAAATGAATTGAAAAGGCACTCACGCCTTAATGGGTATTATATACATTATATATATATATATATATATATATATATATATATATATATATAGGATTAGAGTAATTAGATTAGAAATATAAAGATACAGGAATAATATCTTGAGGTCTGGAGATCGACTACTGTACTCACTTCTGTATTATGTAGAACTTCTCTCTATCAAGGCAATATAAACTAGCTTTGGCAGCTATAATCATCTTCCTGTCTTCGGAGGTGAAGATTACAATTCCTTAATGAAACACGGGAGAATATTTACATAAAAAGCTAACTTACTCATCGCGCGTTGCTGCGATATGCTAAAAAAAGAATGTCAAGGAATAAAAAATGAAAATTGAATTTAACTTGCACAATATTTATCGAAAATAGATTAATTTAAACAGCATAAAGATTACAAATTATTTGTTTATTTCTAGATATTTATTTCGGTGTTTTGGACACTTAAATTTCCCGAAAAGAATCTTACCTTCTTTTTAGCTTTAAAAAGAAAAGGATTTTTTAACTCAAGTGTTCCTAAAGAATCCACTATGGCTACTGTCCAATATATATGTAATCTGCATCATACATTTCAAAATAAACTACAATCAGTATTTATAGTATTTAAAAGTACAAACAAAAATATTATTGTATCTTTTTTGGAAATAAAACAAGTAATACTAATTCTATAGCATATCTAGTATATAGAAAAAATATAATTATACAGAAAGAATAACATTAAACTGTATTGTATTATTTCTATTTAATAAGGTTTTTTTATATGTTAAGATGTTTTTATCATTTAAACTTTTCAATTCAAACTCAATTTAAGTCAACATTGGACACTAAATAAAATAATATAACTAATGAATTAAAACAGATACTAAGCAAACTATCCTAAATACATATAAAAATGACTGTACGGCATCCTATACATATCACGTAATATCATAGCAACTCTACATCATATCAGAACTACCGGAATCCATTGATTAATAATAATAATAATAATAATGAATAATAATTCATAGATCAGAAACGTAGTAGCAGTTTTAATGTTTCTTTTCTGAAAAATAACCGATTTACCACCAATTGGGCTACAAATGTGTTCAAATTGAAAATGATAAACTATTCTAGAATCATTCACGCACACAAAATTTCATAAAAATCGGTTCAGCCTCTTAGGAATAATTCAGTCACACACACTTGGAAAGAAGAAATATATATATATATATATATATATATATATATATATATATATATATATATTGTAATTCTTGAATTAATATTTTTTCTTGTTTTGTATAATGACACTTTCACAAACAAAAATTGTTATTATAGTTTTCTTAATACATTGAATATTTTCGCTTATTGGCAGTATTAGTATTAATACAGTATCAATTAAATTTTTTTTTACATAAGTCGGTCCAGATGTAGTCATAGAACTATAAGGTGCTTCAAACATTATGATAATGCTGATACTCCCAATCAGCAAAGAGCTTCAATGTATGAAGAAAACTAAAATAAAAAATTCTTGTTTATGAAAGTGTCATTTAATTGTATATATATATATATATATATATATATATATATATATATATATATTTATATATATATAAAGAACATATTGTGATATATATATATATATATATAACTAATAATAATATTGAAAATATCTTTAGGAAAGTCATTTTAAAAATTGTACATAAAAGGGTATGAATATATAGAAAAAATATTTTTCCTTTGCAAGAAAACTTGTCAAAACCCAACTCGATTTTTTTTGTAACAACATAGTATACAAGTATTTAAATAATAACAATTTGTTCAACAAATACTAACGTCCAAGATATTATTCTTAGAGTAAATGTTTATAACGCATGAACATAAAATCAACAAGTAGAACCAGTAAACAAACCACACATAAAAATCGGCTTCATATTGGAAATTATTTCTCAATTTATTGTTTTGAAGATTATATAAACTGACAATGATATTAGGAAATTTCAAGAAGATTATTTCTGCGAAATTCCAACTAGCAGTAAAAAAATATTTATAAAACAATTTATTATACATGATACGTTAGAAATTCTTCGATGGTGTTTTTAAATTCTTTATTTTTTCTTATAATGATGAAATCGTCCTTAAAAATGCGGGTGTTTAAAATAATTAAACTTTTAGTTCTTGACGAGATAGGTTTTCAATTATTCGAACAAAGTATTATGTAGCAATAACCACGGCAAATTGTTAGTAATTTGGTCGTACAAAAGTCAGTTTGTAACATCATTAAATATAGAGAAAAATATATAAGCAACTGGAAAAAATATCTCATTTTCTTTTAGTTTTGGTGATTTTAAAAACGTTTGGCGTTTCTATAAAGGTGAGATAATATTTTTTTTTCAAATCAAATTGATCAGTTCATTTAAAAATAAAATAAATCTATTTAAATAGATTTAGGTTATATTTAAAACACGTAATTTTTATAGAGTATCTTGGATTTAAATTGATCCATTGGAGTCTAAAAGTGTTTCTTCAGAGAAGAATCAGGTTTCCGCACTTGATACTGGAGCTGAGCTGCTGTTAAAAAGTCTTTTTCGTCCTTTTGGAAGGAAATTTATCTGATTCAGAGGGATGGGCAGTGGTGTTGTGCGGGGAATTTTTTCTAATAAACCAAGGAGATGAAGGAAAATAACTTTTAGTTTTTAACATTTTTCTCACGACGAAGATATATTACAAATGCAAATGCGATTATTTAATGCTATACGTAGAATTTCAGTACAGAACTACAACTTCTACCTACGTGTCATAAATCCAACAATAAGACTTTAGCGAATTCAAATTACAACAAGACTAAATATAAAATAGCTTGATGTTGGGAACAAAATAACTAATTTGTGTAATACAACTTTGTTAAGAACAAAGAAAAAGAAGATTGGAGGGGTGTATGGAGTTATGGAGGGCGTTCACAATATATCTGGAAGGCTGTGACTCAGTAAAAAGTCTCCTATTTAGCAGAGGAATTTATTTCTTGTATTGGTTACATGTAATGCTTGATGATGTCTTTAGTTTGTCTATACAGGCTGTACTGAAAGAAAGCTATCTATATACATAGATAGATAGATAGATAGATAGATATGCATATATTTATTTATTTAATCATATGCATATACATATATAGTGTATTGTAGTAAGTATTAGAATTTTTCCAAAAAAGGCTTTTATACGATTAGTAAATGAGCAACAATAGAAATTCAATACAACAACAAGTTTTAAATTATTAAAAACGAAATGCTTACGCCTTTTAAATTTTGAAATAACCAAATTAGAAGTGTAATAGTATTTTCTTTATATTAGTGTTCGCTCTAGCTTGTAATTTCTTGTTTGCTAGATTGTAATTTTGAAACAAGACTAGATTGTCATTTTGTAATAATGACATGGTCATCGAAATGTACACAAGGTTTTATTCTGAAGTAACTTGTAATTTTCGATAATTTTTGATAATTTTTGTGATATTGGGGTTCTTTCCATATTTACATTGTATAAAATTATTTGACCAAAAGAGGTCATTTTTCCATTTAGTTGTGAGTTTTCACTCGACTTGTTTAATTTAAAGAAGTTGAACTTTGCTTTAAGAGATACTATATCACTAGCTAACACACAACAATACCCTAGCTACAATTTATTTAAAGTCCTTGGTGTAAATTTCGTTGTGTATTTTGAATAAATTTATCAGGATTTATTTTCCGTATTAGCAAAACTCTAAACATGATGTACAATTATAAAAATACCTAATTCTTGACCGGTTACCAAGAAGCATAAATTTAACCAATGAGTAAATAATTAGCTTCCAGTTTATAAAGATATTACAAATCTCAAAAATGCAGTTTAATTTACACTGCACCGTAGCATAATTATATTTAACGAACAACATAACACTTGCTTCAAATATTTAAAAATCACCTTTATGTACATATCGCTAACACAATTGACCTCATTCGAAGGTTACAAACATAATCATTATGATTATAATTTCTCTAATCATTTCGATTAGAAATTTTAGTTTCCTGATGATGTCAAATTCTATTATCAAAACTATCCATTTTAATTTGTTTTACTTTTCTCTGACTTGCAATATTTTACTACTGTATATTGTCGATTACCATTTTTAATTTCATCTATTTATGATGTTTTATTATATATATATATATGTATTATATATATTATTATATGTATTATATATATATATATATATATATGCTTATTATTGCAGATGTATAGCTTTTTGCAAATTTAGGCTGAAGGAGGACAAGTGAACGAAACTAAATTTATAATTCGTCCCTTTTCTTTTATATTATTTGTCAATAATAATTATTAAGTAACTGATATTATTATTGATTATTATTATGCATTATGTGGAAAGTTATTCTATGTGATTTAATAATAACTCATTAAAATTATTATGCGGTACTACCTATTAAATTAGGTGATTTTGACCTCCTTTGACCTTGAGAACACACACAAACACACACACACTCACACAGACACACACACACACACACAAACACACACACACACACACACACACACACACACACACACACACACACACACACACACACACACACACACTCACACACATACATACACACACACACACACACACACACACACACACACACACACACACACACACAAACACACACAAACACACACACACACATACATACACACACACACACACACACACACACACACACACACACACACACACCTCGCTCCTCTTCGCCCAAGGTTGGTTCCCTGGTATCTGGAATGTTTTGCGGACGCAACTGAACGATTTTAAGGCCGTCTTTAATAGTGTTTAGTTACATTAAAAATAATTATTCGGATCGCGGCGGTTGAAGAACTGACCATCTCCACTTCCACCTTGGCCTATGGATTAAGGCTTAGCCTCGGAACGGCATCTTGCAGTTCATGGTTCTGAATGTCCAGAAGGAAACGTCCATCTTCTCCCAACACTAAATCACGTCTCCACTTTTTTCTCATCATACGGTGTTCATCTCTTTCGTTTTGGTAACCAAAACCAGCCCTTTGGACCGGCTTTGTTTACCTATTCTGATAGCGAACAGGTTTGGCCCGCTACTTTCACTTCCACTATTTTGTTTTAAAATCTTTATTTTAACTAATTTTACCGATTTTGAATTCTTTTGTAAATTCTGTATATTTTGAGACGGTTTTTGGCCGTCTGAACACACACTCACACACACACACACACACAACACACAACACACACAACATACACACACACACACACACACACACACTCATACATACATACATATATATATATATGGTACAGGAAAATGCCCTATGAATTCAAGGAGAGAAATCTGTGGCACTAATCTACACTAGGCGATATAAAACTTAATCGCTGGAGATGATGGAAATTGGTAATACCAAAATAAACTACGTTGAGGGCGCTAAATATCTGTGGGTTATTCGGGTAGGAAGCTACTCTGGCGTTAGGACTTGCAGGATACATGCAATCAAGCATGAATTCACGGAGCATTTCTGGAATTATCGCCAGCATGATAGGATATGCAGACAAATCAATCAAGGGCGCTACCATAATATTGGACCATACTCTATGGCAGAGTATTTTATTATGATGGTAAACAGGGCGAAAAACTTAGACCCGATAATCCCAGAGAACCATTTGATTTTCATGTAGATGAAACATTTTGGGAGTAACGTTCAGCTAGCTAGTGTGGGGAACCCCATAAGTCATATCAAACAAGCAATAGTTTTCCTACAACAGCTAGACAGCGTTACTGACAATGGAAATGGTAATGGGAACGCTCAACGAAGTCAACAGAGGCAGGTTGCTCCAAACCAACATTACATAATTGATAAACCAATTTTGTTGAGTTTATACTTATTTTAAATAGTCGTCAGCGGGAATAGGCTTGTTTTGGGCCTGGCCCTATGAGCGGGAAAAATACACGTAACTCAGGGATTTTAGCACGGTTTAACAAGCGGGGTGATTGGCAGATGTTTGGTTTGTTTACAAATAAGTTTTTAAACAACAAAGTTTTGGTATTCTGCGTGCGAGAAGGGAATATCAATTAGGGGAGGGGACGTTGCAGTACACACTTATAGTTCTGTAAAACAGCAAAAATCACAATTAAAAAAACAATGAAATTCTTTTAAAATATAAAACAAGATGATACTCATAGATAAAACATTATTGACAGCCTTTATAAATTCTTCAGCTTTACTACTGAAATACATAATTTTGCCATCAGGCTCATGTGATATATCTTTTCCGTAAATGTTATTAATTTTAGTACTCGTTTTGGTTTCACTTTTATTTATAGCCTTCTTAGCATTCGTAACCTCTGACTGAAACTTTAAAATTAAATTTTCAAACTTCTTCGGGGCTTGAGTATTTAATCCTTTTACGAAGTTATAAAATTCTTTCCCGCGGCTAAGAAACTGTGATACTGCGTTAAACTAACTTACGCAGTACAATTCGACAATCTGGGTTTCTGCTCTGCAATTTGTTACTAAACGTACTACGTCCTTCTTGTTTGCATTTGTAAAGTCAGTAAATATCTTGTGGTGGAGTCTCGTAGTACAGCGATTCTCTTTAGACTAAACTTGACTGAGTCCTTATTAATAATTTTTTTGGTCAAATCCTTAACAGTTTTTATCAGAATTTCAAAGAAGCGTAGAAGAGTACCTCTGTAGACCTTTTAAGGACTGTTCGCTAAAAGTTTCTATATTATTGTTAATTTTGTTAAACAAACCAGTGACTTTCATTGCCGAGTGTTTCGCTAGTCTCCTAGCGTTTACAAAATTTATATCAGACAATTTAATAACTTGTGAAGCCTTGAAAACCACCAAATTTTTCAAATTATTACTGGATTTGGTTAAAATATTATGCAAATTTTTCACTGTCTTATTAGTAAGTGAAGGGGTGCCTTCCAAGCAACTCAAAACGAATATATTTATATTGTATATTGAACCTAATATAATACTCCTTAATGTTTTCTCGAACAAGTTTCTCCTCATCTGAAACAAAACACATATACGCATTAATGAAACCGATGTTTAATTAGGAAACACACTGTTTAAAAGGGGGTTTTGTGATATATAGGAAGTAGAATACACACACACCCAAATAAAAGTAAATTCATTTACACACAACACACACACTCACACATATACACACTCACACACACACACACACACACACACACACACACACACACACACACACACACACACACACACACACACACACACACACACACACACGCAGACAGAGAGTGAATAGCAATTAAACCAAGTACGATATTTACCAATAGCTCCAAAAACGAATGTTCAGGCTTTCCATAATCAGAATTCCTAGTTGTTTCACCCTTTGGATCTGGTGTGACTGATTGCAACTGTAAATTCACATTATTAATAATTCATTTATTAAATTATTAACGTGTAAAAATAGTTATAAAACACTGCACAGAAAAATGATAAACAATGGTCAGCGATATAATAAACACTAGTAGATTGCTGAACCAGAAAATAACTAGAGTATTTTTAAAAACTATAAAAGAATATAAATATATGTTGAAGTTTACTAATTTGTTAAACTATTATACTTACTTGCAAATGTACAGAAGCATTTTTTTCTTCCACAATATATATATATATATATATATATATATATAATATGATAATAGATCGCCTACGTAGGACCTTACCCTAAGGACTAGAAATGGACCAAATGTAATGTTGGGTAGATGCCATGTGTGGGGTTGGCAGATCTCCTCACCAATGTTAGGAAGAACGTGGATGCCGACAGGGGATTCCGCAGCGGCAACAAAGGACCTAACCTTAAGGACTACGGATGTATGAAATATAATGCATAGATACTTAGTGCCATGCAAGAGGTAAGCACATATCTTCAGCAAGCAAAGAAATATCTGAATGCTGATTGGAGATCCTAGAGCATCAATGTAGGCCCGACTTTAAAAACTACAAATGTTCGAAATGTAATGCAAAGTTACGTACCATGTACGCGGTAATCCGATCTTTTCATCAAAGTAAGAGACAAGCTGGATTCCAACGGAGGATCCAATGGGCGTCTAGAAGTTGACGAAATGTAATGTCTATTTACGTGACATGAAGCTGTAAACAGATAGTTTCACCAAAGGTATGAGCAACTTGTTAAGCAACAGTTTATCCTGGAGTGGAAACATTGGAACAAACCTAAAGGACTAACGATAGACGAAAGCTGAAATGAACCGAAATATAATATCCCCATTCACGTGCCATGTATTAGGTAAATAGTCCGCTTCACCGGACTTAAGAACAACCTGGATGGCAACAGGTTATCCTTGATTGGTAACATAGGATGATCCCAGAAGAGTAAAGATAGACGAAACGTGAAAGCGGCCCCAAATGTAATGTCTTTTTACGTGCTATCCAACTCATCACTACTTCAGAAATACATCACCAGGTAAATTTGCATTTTTGGATAAATAGGTCATCATGAACGAAAGTGTATATATATATATATATATATATACATTTTTCTTTGTATAGTAATCAAAAACCTCTGAGGCTATTCAAATTCAAGAAATATTTATTAATTTTTATTCAAAACCTTTTGTTGGTAAACAGTACCAACATGAATAAATTGAATAATAAAATTATCTATATAAATTAGTTGTTGTGTCCTGTTTAGAGTGTTTCTGTTTTACCACAATTAGATATAGTAGGCCTAAGCAATGTTACTAATATTTTAACAAAATGTTTTAAATATATTAAACATAAAGTTTAGGTTATAAAGAAGAACTGTATTAGAAGTAAAAGTATAATTAATAATACAAATAGAACAAACAATTTGAAATGTTTGCTAAACTAAAAATATTTGTGTTACATTATGGGCATTTCGTATGACCTCAATAAACGAAAATTTGAAACTAAGACAGGTCTTATCAAATAATTACCAGTTACAAATATTGTAAATGTATTTTATAACTAAATTCAGACGTTAGGGCAAGATAGTTGTGAGGTGAAATTGAATGTAAAAGATTGTTATAAATAGTAATTCTTTTTTATCGAATAAAGGATCTATTTGATTTTATTCATTAAACTTTTGAGTAAGGTATAAACTGCTCTAATAAGGACAGTCGCACTTATTGGAAGACTCATTTCCACGAGGAGAATAATTTGAAAGCAAATTGAGATTTTAAAAGTCTTTAGAAGTGGCAGATATAATACTATTCTGATAAAAAGTGAATAAAATAATTGTATTTGATTTTCATTATAGTTATTTAAAAAGTGAGATGTATAAAACATGTGCTAAATAATTGTTACATCGTTAATTTAGTATAAAGATAGGCTATATCTACAGGACGAGTTATATTTTAATGTTTAAACTAGAAATAATAGGGTAAAATAAGGTATTAATATGGGTAACATATACTTGAAAAGGAATACGTAAATTATATAAATAACAAAGGAAACAATATTTAGTAAAATTATACAGGTAAATTTTTAATTTACTCAATGTACTTTACAAAATCAGTGAATCAGTGCTAGGTTGCCCCTAGCAGTGAGTGTGTGTGTGTGTGTGTATGTTTAATATTGATCTTCAACATATTTTTAACTTTATATATTTTTCTAAAATATAATAAATATAAATGATTTTAATTGAAAAACTGGTATTTCCATAACTATTTGTATTAAAACTTTAAATAATTCTATTTATTTGTATTAAAATTAAATTATGAACTGCTGTTATTTTAAACCAGAATACAAATAGTTCTTACAGCCACACTCCCAACAAACAGGGCAAGTAAAACGAACGACAAGTTACTCATGATGTCTAAAAGATCAATGGTGCCTTCTCCTGCCACAACACGTGTATATATATAGCTCTAGTCCTACGCGTCAGAATAGACCGCCGGGCCTAACGAGCTAGGCTTATCATTAGCCACACCCTAGAACAATATAACCATAAAATTAGGAATTCTAATAAATATAAAAATAGCAATTATTGAATTCTGATTTAATGACATCAATTAAAATCATTCACACAACGAAATTTTTTCTACTTTTACAAATCTTAACATGTAACTAATATTTCAATTGAACGGTTTTTTCTAATTTCTCAAGATATATTTATATATTAATAATAAATTTAAAATATTTCAAAAACAATAATAGTTTTATTGTATACTCTTGCTTTTGAAATATTTTAAATTTTTTAATTGTATTATATAGTTTGATTTTTCGCCAGGTAAAAAAGCATCTTAGTAAAAAATAATTTTTAAAGGACCTATTAAGTAGCGTGTACGAAAATATTTAGACTTCTATTCATTTAAACAAGAAAATATAGTTTTTGTC
Organism: Prosapia bicincta; assembly: GCA_036971475.1. Classification (NCBI taxonomy): domain Eukaryota; kingdom Metazoa; phylum Arthropoda; class Insecta; order Hemiptera; family Cercopidae; genus Prosapia; species Prosapia bicincta. The sequence goes on from JBAIZL010000002.1 coordinate 288,239,407, forward strand.
CCTTTGCTTAGTAGGTATTGACACCTGAATTATCAACGCAAAAAGTTAAAAATCAACATTTTACCTCTTCTTAATTACGAAAGCCGGTTTTGTGTTCTTATGAAATGAAATTATTGAACATATGGACACAAAATGTTTTTACTACTCTTGTGTATGGGTGTAAAATGAAAGGCTTATATGAATATTCTTTAAAAAACTCAGTAACTCTATGTATTTGTATCTTACAGTAATATCGCATTCAATTTTCCTAATATAATAAATGCTTAGTGAGGAAATAGTATATGATTCTTCAACAATCTTGTAATTTTTAGGTAAATATAAAATGTTCCCAAAATATGACTAGGAAATATAATAATTGTTTTAAAAAAACCTTATTTTTAATTTTTATATTGTTTTCAAAAGAGTTAGATGGATATGGTTTGTTATTCTGTCACACAAATTTACTTATCTTGATCCCAAGTATACATCTTCTTATTTAAACTTTAGGATTGATATAATACACTCCATCTTCCTCAGGTCACAATGGAAACGTATTTTCCATTAGAAATACTCACTTGCAGCTGAATAAACGGAGAGGTAGGCACGAAAGCTTTATGATTGGCTCGCTATTAAGTGTAAACTTAAGCAAACAGAAGATTTATTGAGTAAACAAGGCTATGTTTTATGATTGTCAATATATATTTTATTTGCTTTATATAGTTTATTATTTTACTTGCCTCTTTAAAACCTATTTATGAATTTTTCCAGTTTGGACTCAAATAATAAATGTCATTTATCAATTATACCATTCAATTAATTTGTAGTAATATTTATAAAGTAATGTTTTTATGTTAACAGTTATCTGGCATATTGTAGGTAGGCAAAGTATTAAGTAAATATGTATTCCATTAATTTTTAAACAATTTACTGTATTTTATTCATTCGGAAAATTATTGGCAATAAATGGAAATTAAAAAGGCAAATCGGTTTCCAATTGCTCAATAATTTCATTTTGTACCCCGTAAAATTACTTGTAATAAAAATGCATATGTAAGTTGGGTTTTTCTATTTAAAAAAAACACACAAAACTAATGTCTGGAAAATCAATGTCTGGAAATATGATATTTATTTTATTGAAACCTCAACGAAAACACATTTCGGAATCAAATAATCGCAAATAGATACAAGCCGAAAACCTAATATTTTGAACATATTCCATGTTCAGCTACAATAACGTGTACTTTAGCGACTTTAAATTTGTTTATATTTATATTTAACACTACGCATTTACTGAGGGGCAATAGGGATTAGAAAGGGAGTAAATCAGGTACAATACACTCTTATATATACACACCGTTTATAAATGCGTTTACATACTCTTTATTCGTCCTTAACTTCTTTTTCGTTTTGTCCTATATAAAATACAGTACGAAGCGAGATTATATTTCTATATATTCGGCTTTTAAGTGCATTTACATGCTCTTTATACGGGGTCTCCTTCTTCTATAACGATTGTGCTGTCTAATATACAACCCTAATCTTCACAGAATGTGACAAAATAAACAGAAATACATAAAATGCCAGGTACTCAACGATAAGAATAAGCTTTTATGCAAAAATTATAATTCATTCTGACTACTATATGTTTTTTTCAGTTGAAAATAAACAGAAAAAAAAATTTTTAACATCATATAAATTTAGATCATGTATCAAGTACTTCAGGGTAAAATTCCTTCTCGTGGCCCAGAATGCAATTAAACCCAAGTAAACCTATATTAGTTGTTTATATTATTTATTTATTCATAAAAATATGTACAAACGGGCAAAAGTTTAACAATTTTGAATGAAACAAAATTTCGTGTTCCCGCATGTACAAATCTTATTAAACATTTCTTATACCCAGTGGTCTTTTCTTAGAAATATTATTGGCTGTTGGGAGTGTGTCGATTATTTTACTTATTTAAAACCAAACTTCATTTTAACGTCGAGGACCAATTACTGAGTCTTTAGGCGTTTAAGACTAAATATCTATTTATTAATTCACACACTTTGAGGCTGCTATTATTTACACACCCAACACTTATACAGGTGTCCAAACAATGTTTTAGTTAGGTATAATAATAAGTAATATATAATATACAACGACCTGTAACCACAAATATTTTTATTTTAATCTGATGAACATAGGTTTCGGTGACCAAGTAAGCATCTTCCAAGGCATATGTTAAGCATCTAGAACTAGGTTTATGAGTATTATTTATTATTATTTAACCAGAGTTTATTTTTTATAAATAGTGTCTTATAATAAATAATAGTCTCTTGAATCTCTAACACCCAAGGTCACTGTTACTAAAGATTTGCTCTTTTCGCTAAATTGTAAACACTAATATCCTTAATGCATAAGACATCCTCTATATATCTTCTTGCTTCTACCAGTAATTTCTATTCGCTTTATTTCTAAAAGGTACGAGACGATGTAGCTGTTGTATCCGCTTAAGCATAAAAGAACTTGCATACTTGTAAAGTTTTTCGAAAACAAGTATTTATTAAATAATTAGTGAAGTTAATATGAATACAACAAACAACTTCAATTGTAAATATTCTGGGTAGTGGACGCAGAACATGTCTAGTCAGTTTGCTGCAAAATTTACGTGGTATAAAATTTGGTTTGTGCTGTACACCAGACACAGCTTGCTATATACCAGACCTATATGTTATTAACATATTTTGGGATGATTAGCCAATAATTGAGGGCTTAAACCAACAAAAGAAATTGTGCACAATCAAGGTCATATAAAAAAAACATCATCAGACAAATTTGGGAGACAATTAGAAAGAAAATAATACTTGTAAATAAACAAGAGAAAGGGGAATCAAACAATGAAGAAGCAAGAATGGAACTCTCAATTTTTCAACAGTCATGACTTTCTTGGAGCACATTTGGGAAAATATAAATATTTAACTAAATCCAAAAACCCACGATTGCATTATGCATGTGACAATCTCTTACAATTAAATTAGTAAGAACAAAGCTAGACTGGTGACAGGAAGATCATTACAAAATATAGTGTTCTCTTATATTTATATAAAGAAGCTTACCCATATAATATTTACTCTAGCTGGTAATATATAATGGAGTCCTTTAAACTGATCAAAGGAAATTAATCTATTGTTCATATATTCACATTCCTTACCTTACTTCAACTAAAGTGCCTAGTAATAAGTACTAATTACTAAAAATTTGAAGTTACGTTTTACACTTTAATAAACCCCTTTACACTGATAAAATTTAATTATTTCCTACTAGGTTCGTTCTTCGTTCTTTTCATTCTTTTGCAGTTATTCATAGAATACATTCTTGTACTGTTAAATACAGTGGTTGATATAATTATAACTCCTGATATTACGATGATCTGAACCCGTGAAGTAACGTGTGCAACACAGCTAAGTTTTCTCCAAAATAGGTTTCTTGTAATGATTTTGTTATTTATTTAGGATTGAAACTGATAATTATTCCTTATTGTGTGTTTATACTAGTTCTGCTTATGTGTTATTATGTGTGATTTAACACCACTAAAAAAATTTTAATAACCTTGAAATAGAAAAGAAAAAGTTAATCATTATAAAAAAATCCTAATTTCCTTTATGCCTCTTTATGTAACAAAATGTTTCTGAAAAAAGCAGAAGAGAGATTTCTCTGTAATCCCCCAACATGATTTCATAATGTATCTTTCTGCGTAGATTTGCAGTTATCGACTTTTGGTCATTTGAAGGCTACCCGGTGTGTGTATATATATATATATATATATATATATGTCCCTATTTAGTTACCATCATTTTAATTCAGGAAACAAATGTCAAAACCAACTGGATGTTATATTTCAAAAGGCGGTACGAAGTTATTTTTAAAGGTACTGAGTAATTAATAACTTACATTACAAATTTGAAATTGTATAAAAATTTCAACAACTGTTTTATGCGTTATTTGATTTGTTTTTGCAACACTAATGCCAATTTTCAGTGGGCCTATGGATTTTGTGGTCTGCAAAGACTAGAAAAGCATTGCTTTTAGGTAAGAGCAGACCAACATTTTTTTAGGTAGGATAGAAATGGTAGCATTATCCTGCCATAATAATGTCGTTACCGTATATGGAATATTCGAAAAATGAGTACAACTAAATATGATTACACAGAGAATCTTGAGAAAGATGAGTACGGATCACGTTTTGACAGATAAGAAGGTAGGCTATGACGTCAGAGCATTGTGACAGTGGAAAAATTAGTATAACATTTAGGCGTACGTGGATGTTTTAAAATAATTGCACTAAATAAATGAGTTTACGTCTGAGCTAAACAAAGAGGTCGCTTGGTTTTTTAAGGGACTGGTGATCCCTTAAAATCTTATTTATTAAACCTATTTCTATCACACTTTTCCAGGCTTTGGACTGACCAAATGATAACGATATCACTTTGTCAGTTTAAAATCAGCTTTTACCTTGTCAAAATTTTAAAAATATTTTTCAATAAAAAAAATTAATCTACATTGCCAATCGACCATTTTATTTGATCTTATCATCTGATTTCTTTGGTCTGATCTAATCCATTGTTTGAAATGTAGGAAAGAGATCTTGAACAAGACATAATGCCTCCAGTTGCTAGGCCTTTTTGTACTTATTTATAGACAGGTTAAAGCTATATATTTTGTTCATCTTTTCTTTCCCTCTAAGTGCAACTCCAGTCTCATGTACAATATGAGTCGTAGTTTCATCCTCTTTTTTCAAACAATAAATGACGTCTTTTACTCTTGGTTTAGGATTCAAAAGTGTGTAGTTGATCTTGATGTGCCAGCCTTCTACAGTTTTTTTAATCACCACCAGAACTACAGAAAGCGAAGAGGAGGATTACGTAGACGATGGGGACGAAGAGGAAGAACCCAGAGGATTGGAGGTCCAAACAAAGATACGTACTCATGAACACCTCTTACAGAGCTTAAGAGATGTCACAATTTTACTGCTGATTCTTGAACTATTGTACTCTGTAAAGGACTGTATCGAATTGGATATGGTAATGTAACAGTGGGAAGTTTCTTTGTTAGACTTTAGGAGAAAATGAGAATAATATGGACTAGAGTAACTTTTGTGTAAAATTAATAAGTTTTAATTTATTTAGAATGGATAGTACCTTGGATAGTGCCTGCTTTATATATATTTGTCAAATTTGTGGTGTAGTGATTTACTTTATTAGAAGTAAATAGTATAACATATTGTTTCAATAATCAACGGTTTCTCTCATTGAAAGGTATGTAATCCTCTTGCACTGCAGGAACTAAAATTATTTCAGTATTTATGACTATAAATAATGCCATTTGTATATTGCGAAAAGAGTCCAATGTGGATAATATTTTCGGTCCCTAGCGGTTCCGGTTTAAACACGTTTTACTCTAGGTTAGAGGTCTATGCTCTGGGGTGACATCGGGTGATTGGTTTACACGTTTTATTCATTTATCGAAGTTACCACTAACCCTCGTCAAATGCTATTGTTCTTCCTGTACTCATATTTCGCGATACCCATTTTTCGTGCCACTGTTGTATCAAGTGTTCATGGTCGCTGATCTAATGACCTAAAGTGGTATTTATTTTTTAGAAGCCCATATTAGACGAGGAATAAAGATGGGCGGATGGGAATATCTAGGATTAGGAATAAAAAGGAGGTTCTAGGATTGCATGGGCAAGACCTGAAGTGTTGTCCATCCTTTACAGTTTCATAAAGACGAGAAGTAAGTTAGGCTGGTTGGGATTATATAGGACTAAGGATATAGGGAAATGTATGGAATTTCGTCGGCCAGACGGCGTGCCTAATGTAGACGTAAAGAGTCGTCCATCACTCAGAGTTTCTCAAAGAATAGGAGTAAGTTAAGGCGGTTGGGATTATATATGAGTAAAGATATAGAGGAATTTATGGCCTTGAGTGGGAAAGATGGTGTGTCTGAAATAGATGTAAAGAGTCGTCCATCCTTTACAATTTCTCAAAGATGAGGAATAAGTTAGGAGGGATGGGATTACATAGGACATTGGATACAGGAGAGGTTATAACATTGCGTGGCCAAGACGGTTTGCCTGAAGTAGACCTAAAAAGTTGTCTGTCCTTTACATTTTCTTAAATACGAAGAATAAATAAGGGTGGATAGGGTTATATAGGACTAAGGATAGGTCGGGTTCTGGCATTGCGTAGGCAAGATGTCGTTCCTGGTGTCCTGGTATAGTGTGCTGACATCCATCTCTCAGTATACGTTTATCAAAGGCCACATTTAAGCATCGACAAATAGTTGCAGTTTATACTTAGGGTATTTGTAAACAAGGAAATCTAAACTGTTCAAAATTGCTTCAAATTAAATCTGAAGTGTTTAGGTCATAATGGAGGAAATTAGTGCAAATAATAAAATTAGGGATAAACCCTGGCCTTGTGCAGTAGCTGTTGTTGTATTTTTAAAGTTACACGCTTCATTAAGAATTTGGTCATTGTTTTAAAGTACTTTATTAGCCATTGTACTTTTTATATATTAGATTTTTATTTCAAGATAATTGAAACAATACCTAATTTTTCTTTAAATATCATCCTTGAAAGGTACTTCGAATTGATCCATTATATCAGAATAATACAATGATTAGGTCATTTAAAATTATTAAAGCCTTGAAATATTCAATTACATATGTCCAAGTGAAGCCAATTTACATTTTTAAAACTGGGTAATTATTTCTGTACATAATCGATATTGATAAAACATATATAACTGGGTTTGTAAAAAGTATTAAGTACTCGAAAAAATCAGACTTGTTAAAAGCTTAAAATTATGAGGACTTAAAGCTTAAAATAATGAAAATAGACAAAAATAAATTCATAATAAGTATACAACTTTTGAAATCCTTTTTTTTATTAAACATAGCACTGTGTTATAATATCTTAGAACATAACTGTAAAAGTATTTTAGGATTGATCTCGTTAAACATTTTGTTACACTCGCGCTCCTCGGCGGGTTTGGCTGCACTATTTAAAAATTGTCACTTTATATGTTAATTTACCAATTTTAAAAACAACAAATAATTGATAATGATTAAGGAACTGGAATATAAAGTTATAATATCGTATTATTTAACCGAAAATACATGCAATTGAAGCAATCATGTTTAATATGGCATTTTTTTGTAATTTTAGCCTTTAAAATTAAATTTTACAAATTCATTTCTTAGTGTGTGTCTACTTTATGAACGGAATATACCTTGAAAATGTAACCCAATACCTTTTATAGTTTCGACTTTACGTTGATGTTTTCTAAGTGACTAATTTGTTGACAAGTGAAGTGACTGAGCAAAGAGACCATGTGTAACGGTTACCAACTATTTCCCTTGAGCGTTAGTTTTTTAACACCAAATATCCTAAATTAATAATTTGTAACTATATTCTAATGTAGTTCTATATATTATTTGATCTGATTTCAAAAAAATATTGGTAGGAATTGTGCAGCTATTTTTCTGCGCATACACGTGCGTGTGTGTATCGTAGGCCTACTGCTATTTGTGCATGCACGTGCTTAAACGGAGTTTTAACCCCAGTTGAAAACATAAACCTATAAACGTAAATAGGCTGTTTCAGTTTTTAGCATGCTGTTATTAGTTTGTAACAAGTTAAGCTCAATTAAGTTTAAAAGTAATATTTTATGTAAAAGCAGTGGCTTGAAAGTAGCCTGGAGTCTGGACAAAATAAGCCAAATTTGATTAGAATGTACAGGTTCGAACCCTGCAGTGTAGGTCAACAAATCGTTTCTAGTGTGCTAATATAAATATCAATTTCAATATAAAAATTATTAATTAATGAATAGAATGTGACAAATATGTATTCAATTTAAAGCACTTTATACAAAAACTGTTTGTTTCTCTAGATATACTAAAAACGCGTTATTTACAAAATTTATTTAAATATGGTGTGTTAGGTACCCTCTAACTACGTAAAATTATAACTCAAACAAGGTAATTTGAGTCCGAAATCTGTGAATGAACTTACTTATATTATGGCTCAGTATTTTGGTAAAACTTTGCATTATGTAGTGTAAGCTATATATAGACATTGCTGACAATTATTACCGTCATATAAACAGAATTATTTAAATTATCAAACAGAAAATAACTTTAAATATATTGATAAAGTCCCAAACAAAGAAAGCCTCAGCTGAAACTAAGTATTTTCTGTGTTACCCTTCGTTACACACAGACGTTCTAAAGAATTTATAAAAACCAAAGATTTAAATAAGAATATCATTCTATATACAATATAAGTAATTAATAAATTAAATGAGTACATAAAAAGCCATTCTAAAGAGAGGTTTTTTGTGTTATTTGAAAGAGTTAGAAGCAAGCCATACAAAGTCAAAACACAGCTAAGAAGATCATTGACATTGGAACATGATCAGAAAGAGAAAATAGGGATAAAGTCAAGAATTAAAAGATAGTGGATTCATTGAAGGCTGAATTTAAACAAATTTGCAAATAATGAAGTCCTTCATCCCACATTGTTTGTTTATCATGAAAAAAGCTCCTTAACAAAACCTTAATATTTTTAATATATCTCTCAGCTTTATTAGCTCTTGGTACATATGGTAGGGTTTTGACATGTTTTATCCCATTATTAATCATAAAATTTTTAAACTCAATGGCTTCAAAACGTGCTCCATTATCAGACACCAAAAAACGAGGCATACCAAAATTAGCAAATACTACATCCCTCACCTTGTTGAAGACATTTACAGCTTTGGCATTTCTTAAAGGCATTATATAACAGAATTTACTTAAATCATCTACTGCAATTAACAAATGATTATGACCTTTCTTACTTCTTACTAATGGCTCATTATATCTACATACAGCCTTTGTATATGTTTATCTGATAGAAACAAACAGAATACCAACATTTTACAATCACATAAAGGAAACAGGACACAAACACACAGTTATTTACTTTAACCTAGAAATCCTACACATCAACAAAACAGGACCACATCTCAATATACTAGAACAATATGAAAGTTACAGACACACGAAAACACAAAGTACAAACATATTAAACGAGCAAACAAAATACAAATGACACATACTCTTTGATACTATCGAAAACCTACCTCTAAAACCGTCACCGCTTGACCCGACTTCTCCAAGCAGAAGACACTGTTGAAGATCGCCACATAACGATCGAAAACTTTCTGTCTCAGTAAGTTTTAAATATGTAATTGCCAACAAAGCGAAGCGGGGGGGACGTTGCAGTGTGTGTGTGTGTGTGTGTGTGTGTGTGTGTGTGTGTGTGTGTGTGTGTGTGTGTGTGTAATTACGTGTGACGCACATAAAAAAAAAGTTCAACAAGGGACTATATTTTGTCACGGAATGGTATTCACTTCGAAGTAGTGATAGTTGGTGCTTCTCCCCAAGGGATAAGCCTTTTGCTTGCCCAGGCTTGTAATGCGTTCATTGAATCAGCTTCACTGAATCAGTTGGCGGTCCTAACCCGTGAAAACAGCAGTGGGCAAGTGTAGCGCCAGCTTAAAAGCAAATGGATTAAAATTTATCTATCTTGACCTTTTAGGCCAAAAAGAAGAAGAAGAAGCAGTTTGAATTAAAGTAATACAGTTTGATTTTTTTTTTTTGAAAGTAATTATTGATTTTCATATAATTCACGTGACGGAATTCATATAATATAATTTATATACTAATATTTTATATATAATATAATGTGCACGTGACGGAAGTTTGGAAATTCTAAAGGTAGCAAGATAAGACCGCAATGGCTCCCGGTAATTAGTTTCAGGGTGAAATTTCACACAAGCAAACATATCGAATGTGGGTATCAGATAATGTTAACTATCTACCCAGACCGGTTACGGACTCGAGTTTGCAAAATTCCATCTCCGAATCTAGGTTAGTGATTGTGTACTAGTAATCGCTACTTTCACACAGCCGACACTATTCAAGTCAACATGTTCAGACCAAGTAACGGGGGCAGACGCGTGGTTGACATCTTCTTGGACGACCTGAGGAACAAAGTCGCACGGTAAGTGTAATAATCAATAAAATGAATTATTATTAATGTATATCAGTAATTTTTAGTATTGTATTATTATTATTATTGTATTTTTTTTTATATTGTTTTTTTAGTGACATTCGACAGCGGCTGAAAGAGCGATACGACGGGGGCTAGATCGACATACACATGAATTACCACATCTTTTTTGGCTATCAACAAACACAGCAAAGAGGAACATGGCGTAGGATTTTAATTACACTTCGATCCCCTACAGCACCATCACCTACAACCTCATCGCAAGATACAGCTTCCCAACCACCAACACCTACAACCTCGTCACAGGATACACCTTCCCAACCACTAACACCTACAATCTCTCGCAAGAGGATACAGCTTTCCTTCCGGGAGACATCGGACCGATAGATTTATCAGATATACTTCCCCCGACCGACGTTACACTTTTTTTAAACATGGATGAACTTGATACCGTATCAATGTAATTTAGAAAACATAGTCTTATTAAAAAAAAATAGTAGTGTATAATAACCAAGTGTTTTTTTTCCACTACACAGGATCAATTTTTCGTGAGTTCATATATTATTATTTTCTTGACACTATTTCATTTCTATGAAGTATATTTTTAATTATTTTTAAAACTTTACATGAATATTATTTTATTTGGCATAACACGACCGCGAAAGCGCGCTCACTCTGATTAACACGTTACTCTTCTATCAAGATAGCCGACGCCATCTTAAACGACATTTTGTTGGACGTCATTTTCAACCGATAGCCTCTGCCGCCATTTTCCACTGCCATCTTATCCGACATTTTGTTACACTGGGCACCACCATCTTGTTTCTCAAGTAGCTTACATAACTACTGACATCATTTTGTATGATCTTTTTTCAAAATGAAATTAGTAAGGTAATGATTTAGCAATAAAATTGTAGGAAACAGCACAATATTATGTACAGTTACTAATAAGATGTAGAGCATAACGTTTTGTAAGATTTTGTTATGTCATTGTTTACCTGTAGAAGCTAACACTTAGTTCATTGGCGAAAACCTTTGCATGATATATATATATATATATATATATAAATATATTTCATATATATATATAAATATATATATATATATATATATATATATATATATATATATATATATATATTTATATATATATATATATATATATATATATATATATAGTATAAATACCAAGTAACATTCTTGTTTAAGTACATAAGTGAAAGTGATAAGTATATACAAGAAAACAGTGTTGCATAACTACAAATATATATATATATATATATATATATATATATATAACTATTCTTGTATTTAAAATATTTTTATTCCTGATCTATATTACAAGAAATCGTATTGCCATATGTAATATATATATATATATATATATATATATATATATATATATATATATATATACTATAAAATAATATAAATATACACAGCTCAATTTTTCATAAGTCCTATCGGTCACACGTATCCTCTCACATTTAGTTCTGGTATTGATGGGGCCGTTGGAAGTGATTCACTGCTGCAACAGTGGCCTCCTTTCTCACGCTCTTCATCTTGAGGTGTGTATGTGTGGTATAGTGTTTTGGACGTACCATGGGGTCCTCACTTTGGTTTCTTGTGTTGCTGTTGCGGCTCGAGTTGATTCATTTATGCAGCGGCTGCGTCCTTTCTAACGCTCTTCATCTTGAGGTGACTATGTTTGGTATAAAGTCTCGGACGTACGATGAAACCCTCACTTTAGGTTCTTGTGTTGCTAGGGCCCCAAAAAGTGATTCACTGTTGCAGTGGCAGCCTCCTCCTTTCTTTATCCTGAGGTATCTATGTCTGGCATAGAGTCTCGGACTTACCATGGAGCTCTTACATTGGATTGTAAAATACGATTTTGGAAGCGCTCGATAACTTGCACATTGTTCTCTTTGTTCATCCTCTCTTAGCCACTATAACCTTTTGTACAGTATCCTAGTTTATTTATTTGTCTTTAAGTGGGATGTCCAGTTCTGTTGAGCGCTAAAAGTTAGACCTAGGTATTTTACCTCTTTGACATAAGGGATGAGTTACCCTTTTATTATGAGGTCGGTTTTGAACTTTGCCTTTGTGGTAAATATAACATAACCTAACTTGATATATGCGTCACTATCTGGTCCAGTAACTGACGATGTCCAGAGTATGTTGCAATTTACCTGCTTCGTCTACATCATTTTGTGCGACTGCCAAGGTAGTATTGTTTTCTTCGAATGTCACTATAATACTCCGTTGGCCGGTGTATGTCATGTGTAGATAATATACAGAACTGGGCCGTGATATTATCCTGACGCTTTCCTTCTACGTTGTCTTAGAAACTGGAGTACTCCCTATTTTGGTTAACGTAGGAAATTCTTTCCGCAAAGGTAAGACTTGAGCATGCCAGGCGCAGTCAAAAACTTGGGGCACGTCAAGGAAGATGTCAGAGCATGTCTTCTCCGTTTGCAAGGATCTCTCAATAGTTTTCACAATTCCGTGCACCTGGTCTATAGTAAAGTGCTTACTCCGGAAGCCATATTGGTGGTTCGGAAACAAACCTCACTCTTCAATTATTGGTTTGATTCCCTCCAGCAGCAGACTATCAAACAACTTTGATATTACTGAAAACAAAGATATTGGACGATACGTTTATCGCTATTTGGTGGTGTTCCTAGCTTTGAAGTGTTTAGTATTTCAGCTATATTCCACTTCCTCCGAAATTATTATTGCCAGTAGCTTCAGGAATTTGAGCCGTATCAGGTAGAGGTTTCATGAAAGCAATGCTTGGAAACTCGGGATTTGTAAGGTGATTAGATCATTCGTTGCGGTTTTATTTCGCCTCGAGAAGGCTTATGGTATGGCGTGGAAAAGAATATTATTGAACACTTTAAAATGGAAAAGGTTCTAGCACTCATTTTTACCTCCCCGTCAAATAGGTTTCTCGGCATTCGTATTGGAGGCGCATATACAAAGTTATAAACAGGAGAATGGTGTTCCGCAAAGTAGCTAACTGAGCTTCACGCTTTTTACCGTTGCAATTATTATTATCACAAGTAATATACAATGTTCGGTGCGTGTTCTCTTTTTTTAGATGACTTTTGTATTCTTGAGAATTCTGAAAGTATGGAAACCGAGGAAAAAGATCTTTGCAGTTAGTAATACACGAATCAGAGAAATGGTCATGAATTGCATGCTTTAGTACTCTGCTTCAAAGATCAAATGCGTAGCATTTATCTTATTGGGATGCAGCTTCAAATCACGAATAGTGTTAGATTTTTGAGTGTTTTATTTGATAAAAGACATTCATGGATTTGAAGATTAGTGTAACAAGATTTTGACTTTGCTAAGAGTACTAGTTGGGGAGTAGACAGAACTACTATGCTACACTTGTATCGCGCGGTTGTTGTACCGCGCATAGATTATTTTATCTGCATGACCTGTTCTGAAAACTCCCGATGCAGTTCACCACTCTGCACTTATGCAAGCCACTGGTGCTTTTAGATATAGCCTAACCCCTATTCTTCTTGTCGAGGCTGGGAAACTGGTCCTTGTAAGACATCAGATGCTACTTATTTCCTACATTTCTGATTTTCGAAGCAAACCTAATGATTCGGGATTCAAGAAGGCCTTTTATAACTTTTACGAATAATATTATGATTTGACTCAACGTCTGACTGCTCCATTTACCATAAGGACGTTGATACCCTTCAGTTACAACTTCCTACCATGTTCGATCGATAAATATGCTATCTGCCTCAATGAATACTTAAAACGTCATTTTGTATTGTCCAGTTACATCAAAACAAATACTCCTGATGTGGATTATGTGTGGAAATTGGAATTTTGTGTGGTGGCCACTATGAAATTCACTTAGAATTTGTTATTCCCGCTATTCCCCTCACTTAGCTCATGGTTTTGGAATATGACACTTTTATATCATTAAACGAGGAATAAGTTGAAACTCCGTCCAGTGTCGACGATACTTTGAGACTCACTGAAAACTTTCCCCTCGCTTCATCTCCACACTCTACACACAATCTGCCTCACCTGTTGTCTCTGGTTCAATCAACATACTTAATTTGGTTCGATGCCACCCTTTAAAATCGCGTGATCCTTTACATCACAGTTTCGGTGATCAGTGGCTTCTTCATTTTAGTACAAAATTTTATATTTTATCATAACTTTGTAATATTGGATTTAGGCGATTTCCCTATTCTTGATGTTATTCATAATTTTTCTTTCTGCATATTTTCTATATGAACTTTCTACATGAATTTTGATTTTTCTTCTATTTTTCTTTGTCGCTTATCTCCTTCAAATCATTAAAAAAACACTCCCCCCCTTTAAAATGGCTTTAGTTTATAAGATTCTTTGAAATAGCTGCTCATGGCACTGTATTTATATTTATTTTTACTATCGAAAATTACAATTTTATATTTTTCAAATTTAAAATATCCATTGTAACGCTTAAATTCCAAATTTAAACCCGTTACAGTAAACCTATCGTTAACTAGGACGAAAACATAAGCTGCCATTAAAGAATTTGTATTCCAGAAAATATGTAAAGTGTATATTTCTTCTGTATTGTATGTCACAATTTATGCTTCAACATATAATAATAATTAAAATCATTTTTAGGAATAGAATTTTTAATACTATCACAGTTTACAGTTTAGTTTCTGCTCCAAAGAATGTTTAAAAAGCACACGAGGCTGGATAGTTAAGAAAAATTCATAATTTCTTTGTTTTTGCAGGTGTTGCGGATGTATAGAAAATAACGCTTTCCAAAGTAGTTTACAATTAAAAGACAGATATAATTAGTATTAACCGATATCTAATCACCGATTGTGCCAAAACGTTCGCGGATATTGCACAATACTGCTGTTAGGCTTACTGTATGCAAATTGTTCAATAGAATTTTTTTCTGATTACTTTGTTTCCTAATTTCGTTTTATAATCAAGTTCATCAAGCGTGTAAAATCTTTAGAAATATACAACTGAATTCACGTAAAATTATAAAAAAATCAAAATAGGCAGTCGCGTGGATGACGGACGAAAATGATTATTTCTTACAGCGTCTTTGACTGAGTAAAATAAACTGAAATGTAACTTACGTTTAGCGTTATATATATATATATATATATATTTTAATAATAAAGCTTAATTTAAAGATGCTAGTTGATGATGATGACTGTCCTGTAGACTGAAGGTCTGCTAAGGTCCTCTGGGCGAATGGCCGAGCTGCTCCAGAAGACAATCAGGAAGCTAGGTGTAGCCCATGGAAGTGGGGTCGCTGAGTCTCTTTTTTGACAAGGCGTTGACTGTTGAAACAGAAGTTCTAACGATCGGTACAAGAAGTGACGGGGGAATATTCGATATGACAGATTGCGGTTAATTTACGTAAAGAACTCGCCATGTCACATGTTCGGCCGCCCGTTAAATAACTCAGATTTGTGGTAACTTTAGAAAAAAGCTCGGTTCATGCCCACAGAATGTTACAGTTGATTTACGTGAACAGTGTTCATTCTAATACAGAAATTAGAACATACCAACTTTCCTTAACACTAACAGAGTAATGGCTCAGTACCTGGTCAAAATCTATCTGCTGCTCTATTTAATAAAACTAGCCTAAATATACTTTGTCACTTCATGTCTTGGTACTTTTCTCACTCACCTATTAAACATGGCTCCTTGCTTCATCACTTCTTTTGTCTACAAATTGGTCACTTAGAAAAAATTCTACGTAGAGTCAAAACTATAAAGGTAGTGGGTTAAATTTTCAGGGTATATTCCGTTTATAACGTAGACAAATAGTAAGAAAGGATTTTGCAAAATTTAATTTTAAAGGCTAAAAATTACAAACAATGCAATATTATACATGATTGCTTCAATTGCATGCATTTTCGGTACCAATAATACACTATTATAAATTTGTATTCCAGTTCCATAATCATTATCAATTATTATTTGTTTATAAATTTAATAAATTGACATATAAAGTGACAATTTTAAACTAGTGCGGCCAAAACCCCCGAGGGGCGCGAGTGTAATAATATATTTTTAACGAGATCCACCCTAAGTTTTACTTTCACAGATATGTTCTAAGATATTATAACACAGTGCTATGTCTTGTTAAAAAAAGGATTTTAAAAAGTTGTATACTTATTATTAATTTATTTTTGACTGCATTCATTATTTTAGGCTCTAAGTCGTCATATGTTTAAGCTCTTACCAAGTCTTATTTTTTCGAGACTTTTCACATAACCTGGTATATATTTTTTTTGTCTGTGTCGATTATGTACTGAAATAAATACCTAGTTTTAAAAATGGAAATGGGTTTTACTTAGCCGTATGTGATTAAATATTTCAAATCTCTAATAATTATAAATCACCTGATCATTCTATTATTCTGATATAATGGATCAATTCGAAGCACTTTACATGGATGATATTTACAGAACAATTAGGTATTGTTTCAATTATCTTACATTGTAAAACGTATATTGTAAAAGGTACAATGGCTAGTAAAGTTCTTTAAAACAATGACCAAATTCGTAATGAAGCGTTTAACTTTAAAAATGCAACAGCTCCTGCACAAGGCCAGCCGAAAATATTATCGGCATTGGACTCTTTTCGCAATATACAAATGGCATTACTTAAAGTCATAAGTACTGTAATAATTTTAGTTACTGCGGTACAATAGGATTGCATACCTTTTAATGAGATAAGCTGTTGATTATAGAAATAATATGTTACACTATTTACTTCTAATAAACTAAATCACTGCACTACACATTTGGCAAATATAAATAAAGCAGGCACTATCCAAGCACAAATAAATTAAAACCTAATATTTTTACAGGAAAGTTACTCTAGTTCGTATTATTCCGATTTTCCCCTAAAGTCTAACAAAGAAACTTTCCACTGTTACGTTACCTTATCCCATTGCATACAGTCCTTTACAGAGTACAATAGTTCAAGAATCAGCAGTGAAATTTTGACATCTCTTATGCTTCGTAGGGTGTCTTCATGAGTACGTATCTTTGTTTGGACCTCCAATCTTCTGGGTTCTTCTTCTTCGTCTCCATCGTCTGCGTACTCCTCCTCTTCGTTTTCGGCAGATCTGGTGGTGATTAAAAATCTGTAGGTGAATCAAAGTTATAATGTGTGGTTGGAGCTCTTGTCATCACGACATCAAAAAAGACATCGAACAACAAAAACTGTAGATGGCTAGCACCTCAAGATCAACTACACACTTTTGAACCCTAAACCAAGAGTAAAAGACGTCGTTTTTTTTTTAAAAAAAGAGTATTAAACTACGACTCATATGCACATGAGACTGGAGTTGCACTTAGAAGGAAATAAAAGAAAAAAATATATATATCTTTAAACTGTCTAGAAAAACGGTACAAAAAAGCCAAAAACTTTAGAAAATATGTCTTGTTTATGATCTGTTTCCTACATTTCAAACAATGGGTACCAGACCAAAAAAATCAGATGATAAGATCAAATAAAATGGTCTAGTAGCAATATATATTAAAGAAAAAAAATTCTATAAATCTAAGAATTAAAAAGAAAATGAAAAACATAAAAAAGAAAATAATGACAAGGTTACCTTAAACCGCCAAAGTGATATCTTTTATATTTTGTCAGTACAAAGCCGTGGAAAAGTGTGATAGAAATCAGGTTTTTTAAATAGGGTTTTAAAGGATCACCAGTCGATTAAAAAGCTAAGCGACATCTATGTTTCGCTCAGAGGTAAACTATTTATGTAGTGCAATGTTTTTAAGAGATCCACATACGCCTAAAGGTTATACTGATTTTTCGCCTGTCACAATGCTCTGACGTCATAGCTTACCTTCTTGTAAGTACCAAAACTTGTAGGTACCAAAACTTGCTCACCCCAAGGCAGTGAGGCTTTCCCAGCATAAGGCATCCAGGCTCACCTACCAAAGGCAGTGAAGCCCACCCACCCGAAGGCACTGATGTTTACCCATCCAAAGGCAGTGAGGTTTGCTGAACCAAAAGCACTCTACCTCACCTACTGAAAGGCAGTGGAGTTCACCTACCCGAAAGAACTGAAGCTTACCCAACCAAAGCAAATGAAACTAACCTATCCGAAGGTACTGAAACTTGCCCACCCAAGAGCAGTGAAGCTTATCCACCCAAGGACACTCAATCTCGTTTACCCAAAGGCAATGGAGCTCAACCATCCGAAGGCACTGAAGCTTGGCCACCCAAAGACTCTGCGCTTGCCCACCCAAAGGCAATGAAACTTATCCACCTGAATATTCTAGCGCTTGGCCACCCAATGGCATTGAAGCTCACCCACCTAAACGCATTGGAGCTCCCCTACTTTGGTGAGGCTTGGCCCCACAAAGGCAGTGCGGTTTGACTACGCAAATGTAGCTAGAAAACACGAGAACAGTGCACGACGCTCTCAGGTTATGGCGATTGCGGTGTAGAAGAACTTGGGCACAGAGCCCAGATTCGTGCTGTGAATAAAGAGACGGCAAAAGGTAGAAGAAAATCATGGCTATCATATGCACTGTTGAAATATTTGGGTTGAATAGAAGATTAGAAACTCTGTAAAAACGAAGATTTTTTTACAAATTCATTCCATTAGTTCACACTCTCCTTATATATATATATATATATATATATATTATAACACACCTTCTATAGCTTTCCTTCACGATATTTGACTTTTAGGAAAAGAAATTAATAACGCACCTACTTTCTTTCACAATAACTGATTTATTTTATTTCTGACTTCAAACGTTAGCATTAATAGGTAGTTACATATGATTATCTTTTACTAACTCTAATATTGCTGGTAGGCATCAAGACACTTATATTTATTATGAAATTAACAATTCTAAATAAACGGTCCTTAACTATTTCAAGGCGTGTATAGGGGACTGTACCTGGTTTGATAAATTTTATATTCGAATGAATTATAAATGTTTAATGTTTATGAGAAATTTTGAATATTTTGACTGTAAAGAGTTGACTTTATATTTAAGATAAATGTATATGTTTGGTAACAATAGTTTCGGAGGACCAATAATTATTATAATTATATAAACTAATAGATTGTACTTACGTGCACCATGGAATACGCACTTATCACACTCGCGTATTAAATAAGCGATTTCTGGCAAGAAAACTTGTTCGTACTCCACGCACTGATAACAATAAGTTTAAACATTAATAAAATAGTTACATTTACGGGTGCTAGTACCTAAGGTACGGAGATTGAAAGTATAATAATATATTAGAACGTAGTGGATCGATCTACACTCCCGAAAGGTCTAACCTGCTCTGCCGGTCCAAACGGCAGAAACCTTATCGCGGGTGAGCTTGTCTGACTTTGGCGGCGAGTTTAAAATAAAGGAAATGAGTCTATATTAAGTTTAAATACGGAACAGTATACTTTATAGATGTTGACTCTTATGGCTTGCGTAGTTCCCTGTTTCACTTCTTTTGACACAAATGCACTTATTCCCAGATCTCTTCGATTTCACTTTCTCTATTCAGTCGAAATGCTTCAATGCCGTTACTGATTATATCAAGTCACTCCCTTAATAATTGCTATTACTATTCATTATCTTGCTTATTTAATCTCACTTTTTACCCTTTTATCTCCCTCGTTTAATATCACTTTCTATTTACTTATTTACTACAATAATCTCACTTAATTCCTTACATTGCGACTTTACTTTATTCGCATTTAACGTTACTTACTAAACCTAAATTATTTCTTCGAGTCCTAGAACTTTA
Source organism: Prosapia bicincta (assembly GCA_036971475.1). Taxonomy (NCBI): domain Eukaryota; kingdom Metazoa; phylum Arthropoda; class Insecta; order Hemiptera; family Cercopidae; genus Prosapia; species Prosapia bicincta. The sequence goes on from JBAIZL010000002.1 coordinate 288,259,279, forward strand.
CCCTTTTATCTCCCTCGTTTAACATCACTTTCTATTTAATTATCTACTCCATTAATCTCACTTAATTCCTTACATTGCGACTTTACTTTATTTGCATTTAACTTTTCTTACTAAACCTAACTTATTTTCTCGAGTCCTAGAACTTTACCCTTTCGAGTACTGAAAAATTGACTGACATCCGTGTTTCCTTCTGGATTCTTTCCATACGGATTTATCCCCTCTTGAAATTAGATTGGCTTCCGTATGGTGTTAAAATCTGTTCCAGTCTATCAGAATGACATTTTCATTAACTTTCCCTTTGCTTGGGAGGGAATTTCTCAAACTTTCCCAAGGTGCAGGTGTTTCGCTGGTTGTGCTTTTTCTGCATATTTAGAGATTCTTCGCCGTAAATATGCATGGTCCCTCAATGTCCAAGTAAAGCGCTTCTCCAGTGATCTAGTCACGTCTTGGTTTAACTACAATGAAACCTTTTGACATATAATAATATTTATGGTTTGCAGGTGTGTGCAGTAACAGTTTTTAGCCGAAAGATTAACAATAGACTACTCTTTGCTACGTAGCGACAGTGTGCCGCAATCTCACAAGTTCAAATATTTTACAAATAGTTTTCTCTTAACTTGATGAATTTCGTTATAATATATATATATATATATATATATATATATATATATATATATATATATATATATATATATATATATACATTAGTGATGGGTCGATTCCAAAAATCGTTTCCGATGCCGATACCAGGAAATCGATTCCCGATTCTCGACTCCAAATACCACAATTACTAACCCAATAAGTTGACATAGTGATGGCGTTACAACCGAGATTACGCACTAACGCGAGAATATGTGAGAGCGGTGACGGATATTTTACCGCATAATGTGTAAACGCGACAATTTGTTAGGCTTTAGATGCGTAATGACAGCGACAGCGTTAAAGTACGATTGGCGTACGCCTTGGCTTACGACTTCATTCGTCCTTTACTTCATATTTTGACGTACGACAAAGCTAGTTGTGTTTATCTCACCATTAAGTCAACAACTCTATGTTCCGTCCCAGACTACTTATTAGCTGATACTTGTTTACAATATAAAGATGACAATCATGATTTGTCTGCTCTGACTGTGATGTAACACTTACACTATTGCGTATTTTTGTGTGTAAATTATTAAATGTTTTACGAGTGTGATAGTGAAACATTCACCATGTTACTGTCAAACTACATTCAAAAGCAGCAATATTTGCGAACATATCTTACAATATTTCGTTGTTCAATCATTTCAAAGTTCTAACCTATTTATAGGCTACCATAATAATATACAAGTTGGTAGTTAAATAAATGTTGCATGTTTTATATCAATTAATAAGATACGTTTGTCAAACTCAGAATTAAGTCTTGTTAATAAATAGGGGTATTTATGAGAGATATTTCACCCCTTATGATACGAAAAAAACAGTTTTTCAATGAAGACAATTTTAACAGGATATAAAGAGAATAAAAAATTCACATTATAAAAATGTGAGTTTTTTGGGAAGGAAATGTGAAATAAATGGGTAAGTTAAATGGTTAAAGAAAGTAAAATCTGGGAACAATATTGAAGACTCGAAACTATGGGAATTGAATGTAAAAGCAGCGCTACCATGAAACGAATATCTACATGATAGATTTAATATAATAAATAAACTTTTGATCAGAAAGCAAATCAAGTTGTGCAACATATTTGGCTTAGTAGGCTTTAAGATTTTCATACTATTGGAGAGTTGGAAAAAATCATTTTAAATACATTATTTAGAATATTAAATTGGAAAATTAAATTGTATTCCTAATACATACTACTACATAACTGAATATTACAATTCGGCAGCAATTTGAATCCATAATTTATTTTATATTCATAATTTAAAATAATAATTATAATATACAACTATCAATTATTTGTGGTGTGCCTCATGTGGTGTTAAGCATCTCGTTGATCCCACAGGGGTATCCTTTCCTAGACAATAAATTTCTTGCTTTTCTTGATTTTGTAAGCACGACAGATCCAATCTGAGTATGAAAAGACGCCTTGTAGCGCGTTGCTGTGCAGCAAGCCGCTGTGTCGCACAATTTTTCACGTTTAGATCTGTCGTGCTTTGTCGCGTACAAAAACATGTGCCATGCAGCAACTTGTCGAATCTTTTACGTATCTACAGGACGAGAGGCCCTAGAGATGCGACGGATATTTTACCGCATAATGTGTACACTCGACGTTATGTTAGAGCTGTTACGGATATTTTACTTCCCAATGTGTAAAACGCAGGAAGCGCTGGTATCGAGATTTTTGGAATCTACTTTTGGAATCGAAAAGAATTACTTGATGTTCCACTGTGTTAGTTTTGTGTAGCGCTTGCACGCATCCACATCAACATTAGAAGCTCGGTAGAGGTTGTTTCCTCCTGACGTTCAAAATAAACCATTCGGTCATCTAAGTGGGATACTGCTTCTGCGTGTCTCAAAATATTTGGTTTAATTCTACTGTCACCGTATGTACATAGACAGGTGGTCATCGCGTCAACGGACCAATCTCTATACTGCAATGCATCGCACTTACACACTATGTTGTGAATAGTGGCTAGCCAAGATTACGATAGAAAATACAAGTACTTTCACGGTATGTCCATAAAACGTACATTATTATGTCCAGAACTAATACTTTAGCGTCAATAATTACAATTTTAACGTAGAAAACAAATTTTTTTATTAAGAAAATACCACTAAAAAAAGGTCCGGATTATACGGAGTACCGGAATAATGAATTCCGAAATATCGAGGTTCTAGAGTAGAGTGTTTACACATCTCGTAAAACTTATTATTATCGGTATATTTCAATATGTTTAATGAAATTTTTTAAACTTTTTAAAATAATATCTCTGTTAACTGATCTAAACTATTTAATAATAATCTTTTTCCTCAATAATGTTCAATCCATAATATAACATAACCTACGTAATAAAAAAACCGTTCTACATAACCTATAATATAAAATCAGCTGTTACATGAAATAATATATTATCATTTAAATCTCTTTGAGGTGACTCCGCATAACCTCATAGAATTTATACTGACGTTATTAATCCGAAAGAAATTAAACTGAAGTGAAAATGTATGTTTATGTCCTTTCATTAAATATTTGTGCCCGTCACTATAGAGGTGTTCACTTCAAAAGAACGACAGTGAACATACAAAAAAACGTATACGTAAAATTTCCACCGTTTTGTTCTGTTTTTTTCTCGGTTCAACCATAAAAGTACGTGTATACTGTCTTATCCCATAGTGTAGTTTATTAGCTGTACATAGCTAAATTAATTTCGTTATTTATATATATATAACCTTAACGGGCACTTTGTCATAGATTTGGTAGGGTATCTCAGTGGATTTGGTGGTGTGTCACAATGATTAAAAGGTTGAATTGCAAACTATCTCTTTGCGTTTATTTTTAGACGGCAATATATTAAGGGAAGACAGACGAAGTTACGGTAAACGTAATCAGGATGTGATGAGGGCCGAATGATCACTCAAAACAGATGAAACTGTATGAAATTCCGAGAATCAGCTACAGAAATTAATGTACACTAAAACGCTCTCGAAAGATTTTTAAAAAAGCTTATATCGTCCCAAATTAAAACAGGGACCTACAGTATTAGTTTCTGTCATGCGCAAGTCAATACGTGCCTTAATGACAGTGAGGAAGCTATGCTAAAAGTATACCAAAAACCAGCGTCTGATATTTATGCTGGTTTATTCCCAGTAGAAGTACGACATTTATTTTATAGCTACAAGGGAAAATAAGGTAAAAACTACCATCGAGGCGGTGTGACACTTATATGACAGGGCCAGATAGGTTTACTAGATTCCTTAAACGTCACTCAGTCAAACCAAAAGTTACAAGCTTTTAAACTGTAACAAAGCAAATGTGACGATATCCTTTGACGGTGATGCAATGCCACAAGTTTGGGCCTACTGATAGCTTCAACATGGACGAAACTGGACTTCTATCGATACAAAGACCGAACCCTACTATTACTTGTAAAGAGTTTAAACATATCGTTGCACATATTTCGGAAGAAAGATGATCGCTGGTGACTATTGTTGTGGCTGTGGGGGACAATTTATTGCGGTCCTCCGTATGACTTATAAATAACACTTCCTAAAAGTGTTTACAGGTGGCTGTACTAGCTTTAATTAGCATGTTAAAAATGTAATTAAATGATAACTACTACTTGACAAGTTATTTTCCAAACCCACTAAAAAAATTCATTTATAACATATATGTGACAAAGTACCCCTTGCACTATGACAAATAAACCATGATCCTGATACAAAGTACCCCATGCAATGTCACAAAATAGTAAACTTCTTATACGGCGACAAAGTAACCCGTGCACTGTCACTGTGTAATCACTTGTACTGCGACAACGTAACCGCTTATACTGCGTCAATGAACCCCTTGTACTGTAAATAAGTAAAAACTTACACTGCGACAAAGTACCCCTTGCACTGCGACAACGTTACCCTTGCACTGTCACTAAGTAATCACTTGTACTGCAACAAAGTACCCCTTGCAATGCGACAAAATATACCCTGCAGTGCGACAAAGTACCCCTTGCACTGCGACAAAGTAAACCGTGCACTGCGACAAAGGAATCCTTGCACTGTCACTAAGTAATCACTTGTACTGCGACAAAGTACACCTTGCACTGCGACAACGTAACCCTTTCACTGCGACAAAGTAAACCCTGCACTGCGACAAAGTTCCTCTTGCACTGTGACTAAGTAACCCCTTGCACTGCGACAAAGTATGCCTTGCACTGTAACAAAGTAACTCCTTGCACTGCGACAAAGTATGCCTTGCACTGTAACAAAGTATGCCTTGCACTGTAACAAAGTAACCCCTTGCACTGCGACAAAGTATTCCTTGCACTGTTACAAAGTAACTCCTTGCACTGCGACAAAGTATGCCTTGCACTGTAACAAAGTAACCCCTTGCACTGCGACAAAGTATTCCTTGCACTGTTACAAAGTAACTCCTTGAGGTGCGAAAAAGTACCAGGGGGTTCTTTATCGCGTGAACAAGGGTTTTTTTGTCGCAGAGCAAGTGATACTTTGTCGCAGTGGAAGGGGTTACTTTGTCGCAGTGCAAGGGGTACTTATTCTTAGTACAAGAGGTATTTCTCGCAGTGCAAGATGTAATTTGTCGCAGTGCAAGGGATAATTCGTCGCATTGTAGGGCGTTACTTTGTCACAGTGCAAAGTGTTAGTTTGTCACATTGAAAGAGATACTTTGTCGCAGTGCAAGGTATGATTTATCGCAATACAAGGGTTTTTTGTCGAAATGTAAGGAGTACTTTGTCGCACAGCAAGGGGTACTTTGTCACTGTTCAAGGGGATACTTTGTTTAATTGCAACGGGTGCTTTGTCACATTGAAAGGGGTACTTAGTCACAGGACAATGGGTATTTCTGCAAAGGCTATTTTGTCGCAGTGCAAGTGATACTTTGTCGCAATGCAGGGAGTGCTTTGTCACAGTGTAAGGGATTACATTGTCACATTGCAAGGGGTACTTAGTCACAGGACAAGAAGTATTTCTCGCAGTGCAAGGGGTTACTTTGTCACAGTGCAATTAGTACGTTGGTGTAGTGAGAGCTGCACTATATAGCAGTGCAAGGTGTACTTCATCGTAGTGCAAGGGGTAATTTTTCGCTGTGCAAGGGGTTTGTTTGTCACATTGAAAGAGGTACTTTGTCACAATGCAAAGCGTGCTTTATCGCAGTACAAGAGGTTTTTTGTCGCAATGTAAGTGGTTAGTTTGTCACAGTGAAAGAGGTACTTTGTGAAAGTGCAAGGGGTACTTTATCGCAGTGTAAGGAGTACTTTGTTGCAGAGCAAAAGATATTTTGTTACAGTGAAAGAGGTACTTTTTCGCAGTGCAAAGGGTAGCTTTGTCACAGTGCAAGGGGTACTTTGTCGCAGTGCAATGGGTCCATGGGTCCATATTAGCAGTAAAAAGAATTATGTTGTGACAGTGAAAAGGGTACTATGTCGCAGGGCCAGGGGTTCTTTGACACAATGCAGGAGGTTAATTTGTCACTGTGCAAAGGGAACTTTGTTGCAGAGCAAGGAGTACTTTGTTCCAGTACAAAGAGTACTTTGACACAGAACAAGGGTTACTTTGTCGTAGAGCAAGAGGTACTTTGTCAACGTTAATGGAGTACTTTGTTACAGTGCAACGGGTACTTTGTCTTAGTGCAAGGGGTACTTTGTTTCAGTGCAAGGGGTATATTGTTTCAGTGTAAAGCATTACTTTGTTGCAGTGCAAGGGGTACGTTGTTATAGTGTAAGAGGAACATTGTGGCAGAGCAAGGAGTATTTCGTCGCAGTACAAAGTATACTTTGACACAGAACAAGGAGTACGTTGTCGTAGAGCAAGAGGTACTTTGTCAAAGTTAAAGGAGCACTTTGTCACAGTGCAACGGGTACTTTGTCTTAGTGCAAGGGGTACTTTGTTTCAGAGCAAGGGGGATATTGTCTCAGTGCAAAGAATTACTTTGTTGCAATGCAAGGGGTACGTTGTTACAGTGTAAGAGGAACATTGTTGCAGTGCAAGGGGTACTTCGTCGCAGAGAAAGGGGCACTTTGTTACAGTTTGAGGGGTACTACGTTGCAGTGCAAAGAATTTCTTTATTGCAGTGCAAGAAGGAAATTGTCACAATCCAAATGGTTACTCTGTCACAGTAAGGAGTACTTTGTCGTAGTGCAAGGGGTAATTTGTTACAGTGCAAGTGGTACTTTATCACAGTGCAACGAATTACTTCGTTGCAGTGCATTAAGTAATTTGACACAGTGAAGGGGGTACTTTAACGAAGTGCAAAGAGTTACTTTGTTAGAGTGCAAAGGGTACATTGTCGCAGTGCAAAGGCTTACTTTGTTGCAGTGCAAGGGGTACTTTGTTGCAGTACAGGGGATAATTTGTCACAGGACAAGGGTTATTTTGTCGCTGTCCAAGCGTTACTTTGTCACAGTGCAAGGGGTAATTTGTCACAGTGCAAAGGGTACTTTGTCGCAGTGCAAGGGGTTCTTTGTCATAGTGCAAGAGTAACTTTGACACAATCTAATTGGTTACTTTGTCACAGTGCAAGAGGTTACGGTGTCACAGTGCAAGGGGTACTTTGTCGCAGTGCTACCGGTTAATTTGTCGCAGTACACGGGCTTTCTTTGTCACAATTGAAGTGATACCTGGTCGCAGTGCAAGGGGTACTTTGTTGCAGTGCAATTGGCTACTTTGTCACAGTGCATGGGGTCTTTTGTCTTGGTGTAAGGGGTATTTTGATACAGGACAATAGGTACTTTGGCATAGTGCAAAACGTACTCGTATTTTGTCACAGTGCAAGGGGTACTTTTTCGCAGTGCAAGGTGTTACTTTGTATTGCTGCAAGGGGTACTATGTCACAGTGCAAGCGGCTACTTTGTGCCACTGCAATTAGGGCTTTGTCACAGTACAAGAGGTACTTTCTTGCGGTGCAAGGGGTTACCTTTGTTCCACTGCAATGAGTGGTTGTCACAGTGCAAGAGGTTCATTTTCAACGGATAATAGGTAGATTACTTTGACACGTTGCAAGGTGTACTATGTCATAGGACATGGAGTAACTTGTCGCAAGTGTAAGGGAATACTTTTTCACAGTGCAAGGGGTACTTTGACACATGACAGAGATACTTTGTCACAGTGCATAATGAGATTGTTAAAGGGCAAGGGAAACTTTGTAGCAGGGCAATTGGTTTTTGCCACAGGACAAAGGGTAATTTGTCGCAGTACAAGGGGTTACTTTTAAATAGTGCAAGGGGTACTTTAACACGTGACAAGGGATACTTTGTCACTGTTCAAGGTGACACATTGCCACAGTGAATTGGACATTGTTACAGTGCAAATGAAACTATGTCTCAGTGCAAGGGGTTTTATGTCACAGTGCAAGGGGTTATTTTCTCACAGTGCAAGGGGTACTTTGTCATGGTTCAAGGGGTACTATGTCACAGTGCAAGGGGTTACTTTGTTCCACTGCAATGAGTGCTTTGTCACAGTGCAAGAGATACTTTGTCAACGGATAAGAGGTAGATTAGTTTGTCACATTGCAAGCGGTACTTTGTCATAGGATATAGAGTAACTTGTCGCAGTGCAAGGGGTTAGTTTCTCAAAGTGCAAGGGGTACATTGACACATGCCAAGAGATACTATGTCACAGTGCATGGGGAGATTGTTAAAGTGCAAGAAAGAGATATTGTGTGAGAAAGATGGCAAACCTGAAGTGGACCTAAAGAGGTGTCCACCCTTTACAACCCCTTATTAGACGAGGAATAAGTTAGGGTGAATTGGATTATATAGGACTATATATGGGAAGTTCTGACATTTCATATGCAAGATAACGAGCCTGTAGTGGGCTTAAAGAGGTGTCCTTCCTTTACAACCCCTTATTAGACGAGGAAGATGATCAGGGGGGGAATTATATAGGGCTAAGGATATAGGGGAAGTTCTGACTTGGCGTGAGCAAATAGCGAGCCTGAAGTAGAGTTAATGTCCGGGTATAATACAGAACTGACAGCCATGATCCAGTATAAGTTTAGGATAGACCACATTTACGCATCCACAAATTATTGCAGTTCATGCCTAGGAAATGTGTAAATATGGAAATATAAACTGTTTATATTTGCTTCAGATTAAATCTGCAAAATGGAACGCAGAAAATTAGTTTAACAGAATGCTTACGAAGTTTCGAAACTGCGATAAATAGAAAAATCCTCCAATTGGTGATAACTACAGTAGCCTTGTGTTGGGCCTATTGTATTTTTAAAACTAAACGCTCCAATTAGGAATTCGGTCATTGTTTTAAAGAATTTTATTACCTATTGTTCTTTTTAGATATCAGAATTTTATTATAATGTTATTGAAACAGAGTTTAATGGTTCTATAAACATCATCCGTGAAAATTGCTTCGAATTGATCTATTATATCAGAATAATAGAATGATTAAGTCATTTTAAATTGGCAAAGCCTTGAAGTTAATAATTACACATGGTTATGTTTAGGCCAATTTCCTTTGTATCAATGAAAAACTTCTAAAACTTTGTTAATTATCTCTATAAATAATCGATACTGATAAAATCAATTATACATAGTTAAATAAAAAGACATCCGGTACTCGAAGAAATAAGACTAGTTGACGACCTAAAATTTTAAAGTCTTCAAAATAGAGAAAAATAACTTCATAGTATAAAACTTGTTAAAATCCATTTACAAAAATAGAACTGTGTTATCATATCTTAGAACAAAGCTGTTAAAGTATCACTTTAGGATTGGTTTCGTTAAAACAAATATTAATACACTAGCACCACTTGGCAGTTTCGCCCTCGTTTATAAATGTCACTTAATCGGTTAATTTAACAAATTTAAAAACAACTAACCATAATAAGGATTATGAAACGTTAATCCACCGTTACAATAGCGTATTAGTTAACCAACAATATATGCAATTGTACACAGATGGTTCAAGCAATCATGCAGTTTTGCAATTTTTAGCCTTTAAAATCAACATCCTGTCTTTGCAAAATCCTTTCTTAATGTGCATCTATGCTATGAACGAATTCTACCCTGAAAATGTTCCCCCTCTACCTTTTATAGTTTCGACTTTACGTTTATTACCAATTTTCCTAAATAGATAATTGGTAAATATATTCTAGTGTAGTTATATATAACATAAGCTCTGATTACGAAAGAATATTTGTAGGTATTGTGCAGTTATTTTTGTGCGTGTGTGTGTGAATAGTGGACCTAATGATATGTTTTTGCACACACACTTAAACAGGGTTTCGAGCCCCAGTTTAAATTATAAATTGAAAAAAAGTAAATAGGTTATTTCAATCGTTATCAAACTATTATTGATTTTTATCAAGTCAAGCTCAAATAATTTAAAAATGATATTTTATATAAAAACCGTCGTTTACAATTAGCCTCGAATCTGGACAAGCAATCAAAATTTGATTAGAATGTACAGGTTCGAACCAAGCTCTGTAGGCCAACAAACCGTTGCTAGTATGCTAATATAAAAATTAGTTTCAATATAAAAATTAATTATAAATAAATCTAATGTGACAAATATATATATAATGGATATAGTCTGTTATTAAATAGGCCCTAATACAAAATAAAAAGAAGTTAGAACAAAAAGTATATAAGTAGTCGAAATTTATATATTAAAGTAGAATCTCGATAATTCGAGGTAGATGGAACCGAGACCCCCTCGGATTACAAGGATATACGTCCCTGTACATTAGAAAAAACAGGCGTTCTAATGAACCCTAATACTATAATAAGGAATGCACAAAATACGTTTATGGAACTTTATTGATTACAATACTTACCTAAACTCATGTGTCTTTGAAATACATTGTTCATCACGGTTGCTACATTTTTTTGAAAAATGTTCCCACGTGTCTTCTGCGCTTGCTTATCGGATCGTCTTCGTGCTACGGTGTCTTAGCAGAAGCACATCTGTTGTTGTGGTGTCTCTGTTGTTTCATAGAGCTTAGTGCAGTTTCCAAGGCGGTGTTCCTTCACCCTTTTTGTACTGCCTCGGTAGAATATTCATCTTCATTTTCGTGGTCACTGCCTTCAGTAGTTTGTCACCAGTCATAACATCTGTTTTCTCAAACTGTCCACATCGGAATTTTCACAACCTTCAAATTATTTGATAAGAAGAGGTCTGTTTCTTCTTGTGGGTCAATAATAAACTCTACAGTTTCATTATGTCTCAGTTTCCACAATTTACGTGAAGTCTCTTCTTTTCTTTCGCTCCGTGATCCAGTACACAGCTCCTTTAGCAGTAATTGTTTTTAGAAACTGTACAATGCTCTCTTCCCCTTCAGTCGCTTTCAAGAAACGTTGTAAAAGGTAACGTCTGTATTTTCTCCATACATACCAGATCACGCTGATCCATCGGCAGGATTAGTCCCATAACATAAAGCGCGAATACCATCATAGCACAGTTGATCTTCACCGCGGTGCATTGTCTAACAGTTAAGGAACCTTCTACGAAAAATTCTGTACTTGTAACGACTTATCAGTTTCGGACACAAACTTATTAAAAAACACTCTTTGGATAGTTTTCTATCCCTCCTATCCGCTCTTAGGGTTTTATATATAATGCTGACGCGAAAATGTTTTTAAACGTCGGCAGTTCGCCCGACTCGAATTTAACGGAAGGTCACAAAATCTGGACATGTAATTTCAAGACTCTACTTTATTAAAAACCGTAAATAAAAATTATCTAAAAAAGGAATGAGTAAAAAATATAAATATCAATGAACACTGTAAAAAAAAATCAACAAAAACATTTAATAGTGTTAGCAAAGTGCAATTAATGTGAGTCATCAGTAAAGTGAAACCGCATAGCCAGACAAATCTCAAACACGTCGTAAAATGTGGAACGACATTTCATTTTCAGGAGAATGAGATGAAAACCATTGAGCGATAAATAAAATTTCAGTAACAGGGGTGTAATTATTATAAAGAAAACGTCAACCTCTATGAGTTTCCAGCCTAAAGCTATATGGTATGATGAGCAGGGTGCAAAGGGCGGCTAAAGATTAGTTTCCTTAACCGACCTATAAGGTGAGTAAAGGTAGAAAATTTAAAAAGTTATTGGACGTCAAAATAAAAATGTTGCAGTTCACTTGAGGAATCCATAAAACTTCGTGCTGGGAACACATCGAGGCTTTATAAAACGTTCGGAGTGTCCCCTCAAATCTGAACGAAAAATCTAAAACGTAAGGCTAGGTCCATAGATTTAGCGCTTGCCGCGACTATCATAAAGAACGTTTTCAGCGAGACACTCCATCTATATTCTAGAGCCGGCATTACCTGAAAGGTTTTTATTATGTAAAAAAATAGAACTTATACCGATCGTTGAATATATTCGTTTCCGGAGGGGGGGATTTCTTCTAGCCAGGATAGCCAAGGTCCGAAGGAGATTCAAGGCGAGATGCCAGTGAAGGACCTGATTACAAAAAAGCCAAGTAAAGGAACAGTAGTTCTTGACCTGATGTTTAATAAATAATAAACATGTTAATAGATTGTTATCACAAAGAATACAAGTAATTCTAAAATCAAAAATAACTAAAGATTTGAAAAGTAATTATTATTGGTTCGGTTTGAAAAAATAAACAGTTGTAAGAAATTATTCAAGTCTATATAAACTAGGTAGGTAGGTGAGTGACGTCGGTCCCGTTGTGGTATTCAATTTGTAATTTTTTAAGAAAGAAACCAAGACGAGTGTAAGCTTTATTGCATACCCTAAAAAAAATGGTTCTATTAACACAGGGGGTGACTTGTAAATCTAAAGAAGTCTTGGAAACTATCAAACCTATGCAAATAAAAGTTAACACAATAAAAGTAGGCCAGAATGACTAAATGAAAGGTACTGTTTCATAAAAAAACATACCTTAGACTGATAACATTAAAGTAATATATTAAAAAAATGTAAGGAGTATAATGACAATTATAACAGGATCTGGTCTTCCAGTAAGGGAGGAAAGGTACATGACAGACTGGCAAATAGGAGCTACAATATTTAATTGAATAAAAAATCAACAAATGTAAATAAATAATATTCGAAAATTAAATAGTAAATACTTGAAAAACAAAAAGATAGTTGATAACGTACAAAAGATGACAAAGGAGATAGGAAAGTCTGAATTTAAACAAAATTCTACAGATGTGGAAGGCGGAAACGAGAAAGGTGAGAAGGAAATAGATAAAGAGGAAGCAGGGCAAATGTGGAAAAGGGAGAAACAGGAAGCAAGGCCTGAATAGGAATGCGTTGAGGCTGAAGCAAAGGTGAACAGGAAAAGAGATAAAGCAGAGAAAGCTGGAGAAAGTTAGAGAAAAAAGAGAGAAGAGGAAATACAAACAATAATGCAGGAGATAGAGGAAAGGAAACAGTATATGGAAACTGTAAGGGCAAGCCCTAAGATCCATCAAGTATCTGTCACCCAGGAGGCAGGGGGAATAAAAGAAAGGATGGAACGTTGGGTAAATTTTATCTCAGTGATGTACGAAAAGTTAAAGGAAAAAGACAAAGAATTAAAAATACCACCGAAACACGAATCTTATAAAAGAAGAAGTTAAGACAATTCATTAACTCCGGGTCTAATGGTACGAGGTGAAAGTAAAAAAATATAGCAGCTGAGACCAGCAAAATACGTATATTGCGAAACAGATTATTAGATTACAAGGCTTAATTAATGAAATTGACCCAACAATGGGGACTGAGTCTAAACGTAACGTTATAGAAAAAGTTTAAGGATTTCGGCTGATGAATGGGGACGTGCAATTAAGAAATGGCGTGAAGGTTATGAGAAATTTAGCGAATTATTTGTTCAAAATAATTGGAATTTTAATGGACAAGAAAGAGTTACACCCATTTTAGGTAATGAGCGTTATCATAATTCCTATAATTCCAGACCAAGCAATAAGCAGGAATATTTTATTCGCTTTGGTAAACAAAGCAAAACATTTAGAGACTGCTATACTATAACAGTATCTGATCTTCAAAATAATGAAACATTTTTAAAACCAGGTACATTTGGCAAATGTAGGAGATCCCAGCAAGAGTCTCCAAGAGGCTATAGCGTTTTTAAGGCATTTAGTCTGTATAGATATTCGCGATGAAAATAACAGGAAAATATTTATAAGTTGGCAGGCCAGGGAGGATACACCTAACCAACCTCCTTATCATTTCCGGAGATCCTATTTGAATCCAAAGCAAAACATGGAGCCCCGTACCCTACAAGACCTGATCATACATAGTCCAATCCTGGAACTAATAGTCACCCAAACACCTTAACTGGCGGTTCCCTGTAAAAAGTAGCCTAAAAACACCTAGGGGAAACTCCGATCAACAGTGGAAGAACATGGAGATGAAGGGTACTTATCCTGTATACAGCCGAAGAGGCTCATATGTTAGGAGAAAAATCTCGGTGTTATAGCGAAAAATTAGTCGGACTATCACTAAATATTCGGGAATGGTTTCTGGAAGATGGAAAACACAGAAGATCGGTTACCTCAAATATCGAACGCTGTCCGGCAATACAGGCGAGGATATACAATCACAGAGTATACGATGAAATAGATACGGAAGCGCAAGTTTTGCTCATTAATGCTCAGGCATATGTAACACCTCTAAAACGTCACAAACCCAGCTCGCAGTATTATGATAGCTAACGCAAATACTTATCTAATTGGTTTTTAAATAAATTTAGGAATTTAATTTCCAATGAGATATACATTTGCGAAAATTATATTTCGAATTTAGATTGAACTCCCTGCTTAGGTTATTACCATTGCAGGGCCACACCGGTAAGTATTAGACAAGTTACGAAGGTAATTATTTGTATGGACGACGCAGAAGGAATGTATAAAAGGTAGTGTCAAAGGTGAAAGGTTTTGGATGTGAAAGACATCGATTGAGCTATCCTAAATTAGCACAATAAGGGAAGATAGGTGCAAGAGTTAGAATAAGTGTTACAAACTTACTAAAATAAATTCACTTTTACTTATCTGGATATGAATATGTTAACATACCTAATTTATAAATGATGACACACAAAAAACAGATAGAGCAGAAGTTGGTAATAATCTGCCCTAGCAAATGACATAGATAAGCAAAACTCACGGCCTATATCTGGAAGCACTGTGCTATTAGATTTCAAATGAGAATCGTAAAAAGTAAAATCCTGAGTGGCTAGTAGCTTAAATCGTCGGCCGAGAGGGGTAACTACGATATTTTTCAATGTCTTTACTATAAATCTCCGAATAATCTCGTATACTCAAGGTGAAAAATTCGTGAAATTTCATCATTCAGTCGCAAAATTAAATAAACCCTAAAAGTACGAACAGAAGAGAGGGCAAATATATCTTCAGCAATGGAGGAACAAATCTCGGAAGCCGGACGTTTAGAATGACGTTATGGGCATGGGAAAGTACCGAAAATAATTTATTTATACAAAATTTTAAATAAACTTAGATATAAAAATATAAACTAAAGGGAGGCAATTAAATTTAACAAAAAAGATGACTTCACTGTTCCGCTTAAACGCCCAAGTTTATATAATAAGGTACACATTCATAATGGATGTAAAATAATGATAGATAATATTGGTATACAAGAATGTATGTAATAAAATATTTTAAATAAATAATATCCAAAGTTTAATCAATATTAAAGTCAAACAATACAAAGACTGAAAAAGTAAGTCATATTTAAATTGGCCGTTTTTACCATAGATTTAGACATCATTTATATATATATATATATATATATATATATATATATATATATATATATATTCTATGAGTAGACTTTTCTGCCTTTCTAACATTACAATAATTTCCCTTACTGGCCCGTTTTGGAATAACTTTATTTTCAAAATTAGATATTATTCTTTATCGGCAGGTACCAATAATTTCATTTATTTTAGATGAAAAGAAGTTACAAGTTGTATTCAAGCGATCACTTAAAAAGAGTTTTAAAGAATTGTTACAAATTTTAACAAATTTTGTATAAATATAAATAATTAAGTGAATTATGAAAATAAAACTTTAATGATTAATTCTGTCAACCTTAAACTAAATATGCCTTTAGCCTATACATGCTTTTATACAATACAAAGTTTTCAGTTATATGTTTTGTTTAATTATACATTTTTCAGATGTAAAATATGTTTCGTATAAATTGTATGTCCATAAAATATTTAAGATTAAAAAACAGGCTTTTATAGAACACCAGAGAACAAATTAGGACTTTTTTTACCAACAAATGAAATAAAAAGACACTCAAACATAATTAATCAATTTTGAATAGTTAAATGATCATTACTGTATTTTTGTCTTTCAACGTGTATATTATTTTGCAATATTATTACGAAATTTTCGATGTAACAAAAGAATATGTTTGTGATTAATTAAATTTTAAATTTAATTAGTTAAAATTTTCAATAATTTTAATGGTCTAAATTCATGTGGCACCGAATTAAAAAGAATACAAATTTGGAAACAAATTGTCACACTATGCTTAAAAACATTGTCGCTCTTTACATACCTTTTATGAGAGTTTAATTAATTAAATGTACAATGAAGGTATACTTCAACGATTATATACATATAATTAATAAATTAAAAATATTTCAAAAACAAGAATACTTTTAATGAATATATTTATTCAAAGCTTTTCGCCGATAGAATAGTACCAGCATCTTCAGGAAAATAATTATCTAATAAAATATTTTTACAAAATTAAATCATATTTAATATATATATATATATATATATATATATATATATATATATATATTATATATAATATATATATTGTATATTATAACGTTCAATGTTACTTGGGAAATGATAATTTAAAAC
Source organism: Prosapia bicincta (assembly GCA_036971475.1). Taxonomy (NCBI): domain Eukaryota; kingdom Metazoa; phylum Arthropoda; class Insecta; order Hemiptera; family Cercopidae; genus Prosapia; species Prosapia bicincta. The sequence goes on from JBAIZL010000002.1 coordinate 288,275,782, forward strand.
TTTAAAAACACAAAGTTAAACAATTTAATAATCAATGACAAATTACAAAAGAACAATTGACACCAATGTGTCGCGTAATTAACTTTTAATTATTGCTAACTATTCTATACATATTTTATTTACTTATTAACTTTTCAAATTTATATATACCGTTCATGTGTTAATCTTTTATCATTTAAAATTCTCAAGTTAGTTAACATTAAAATACTTTTTTCTTTATTATTATCTAAAACGTATCTGGTTGTGCACTTTACTTGTAAAACACTTTAACTCATATCATTAAACATTGCACATCGATTTTGTACACTAATCACTGCACATCGCTTTTGGAATCAGCGCTCTTAAACAAAAATGATATAAACTTTTACTTATTTGGAACACATTAATAATCGATTCTGACTTCTTCTTTTGTTGCGTTAATAGAATTTGTTACCGGCCTTGACATCTTAAATTTTGATTACTGGAAGCTTATAAATTTCTAGGTTATGTCCGAAAGTGCCATCACGTCCGTCTCGTTCAAAGACTTTTTGAGAAGTGGGGTCGTTGCAAGGATACGCCAACGGAATTTCCCACCCTTACTTATTATTTTGAATTTTTTGGATTGGTGCTTCGGATCAGGCGATATCAGACCATGTTTACGTCACATGGCGTGATGTGCTTATTACCCTATGTTACTAACTCGTACAAAATTTTTCTATTTCGCCCGCTAGAAGCGCTCACCGCCTACGCTAGCTTCACAATGTGCTCCAAGAAAACAAAAATTGTCTTCTATATTGGGACGATATAATTATTAAATGAAAATTAAATATATAAATGAAGTTATATGTAACACCTTATTTTTAAGAGTGTTACAATATATATATATATATATATATATATATATATATATATATATATATATATTTATATATATATATATATATATTTATATATATATATATATACATCCCGCTATCAATATGGCAGCATTTCATTTTGCAACCATATGGCAGCCACTTGAAAGAGTGGAGTATAAATGTTTTTCGTCGTGTATAATTTATTTCTAATAAACATGATACTACTCCATGTACTTTAATTTTATAAAATCTTAAAAATACAAAATTGACTGAAGTACTATCAATACGGCAGCATTTCATTTAGGCATCAATATGGCAGCCAGTGTATATTTTCGTTCAGTCTAATAACAATATGGCAGCCGGTGTGTATATTATTCCCACGCTACTAACGATACGAGAACCAACAGTGTTGCCACTATGGTGCTACTATCTGACTAGTCAAATGTTTAGACTCTAAGACACGTGTGTGTAATCACGGTAAAAACACAAACATTAGTATGGCCCTTCTTCATTTCAGCTGGCCAATTATTTACTCAACTCACATAAGTCTTAGTTGTTAGTTTTCATAAACGTGTACAACTATCGAAAGCTGACGAGAATACAAGTGTGTGCCTCTACAGGAGTAGCAAAAGGATCAATTAGGGTAAAATATCGGAACAAAAAAAAAAGCTAGGAATTAATCAATTGGGATGTTTTTAAGAATGCTGAGTCCACTACTGTGAACAAAATTAAACGGGGATGAACGGGTGGGGCTCTATAGGAGTTATAAAGGAGGATTTTGACTTGGGGTCAAAATGACAAAAGGCAAAAGAAAACTAGAAAATGATCAGTCGGAGGGTCTTAATGGTGCTGAGTCTTTTACCGTTATCGAACGTAATGGTGATACACAGGTGGTCCTCTATGGGAGTAGCAAATGATGAATTGGAGTATAAATGTGATAAGGCAAAACAAAGCTAGAATATGATCAATCGTAGTGTTTTGGAGGTAGCTGAGTCCAATACCGTCTTCCATATTAATCGGGAATGCACGGATGTGGCTCTACGGGAGTAGAAAAGGGGTAGAATTGTGGTACAATTGTCGGAAGGCAAAAAAGCAATTGAAAATGATCATTTGGGTGGGGTTTAATGGTACTGAGTCTTTCACCGTTATCGAACGTCAATGGGGATACGCGGGTGACCCTCTATGGGAGTAGCAAATGATGAAATGGAGTATAATTAATTGTGACATGGCACAACAAAGCTAGAATATGATAAATCGTAGTGTTTTGGAGGGTTCTGAGTAGAATACCGCGTTCAATATTATAATGGGATGCACGGGTGTGGCTCTACGGGAGTAGAAAGGGGATGAATTGGGGTAAAATTTTCAGAAGGCAAAAAAACAATGGAAAATGATCACTCGTGTGTTTTAAAGGTGCTGAGTCTTTTACCGTTATCGAAAGCCAATGGGGATACATGGGTGATCCTACATGGGAGTAGCAAATGATGAATTGGAGTATAAATCTGAAAAGGCAAGACAAAGCTAGAGTATGATCAAACGTAGTGTTTTTTAGGTTGGTGAGTCCAATACCGTCTTCCATATTAATCAGGAATGCACTGGTGTGGCTTTAAGGGAGTAGAAAAGGGGTAAATTAGGGTAAAATTGTCAGAAGGCAAAAAAACAATTGAAAAAGATCATTCGGGCGGGCTTTAATATTGCTGAGTCGTTTACCATAATCGAACGTCAATGAGGATACACGGGTGACCCTCTATGAGAGTAGCAAATGATGAATTGGGGGTATAATTGTGAGAAGGCAAAAAAAAACTAGAAAATGATTAATCGTAGTGTTTTGGAGGGTGCTGAGTCCAATACTGTCTACATTATTAAACAGGGATGCTCGGGTGTTGCTCTACGAGAGTAGGAAATTGCTAATTTGGGGTAAAATTGTCAGAAGGCAAAAAAAATATATAATGATCACTCAGGGAGTTTTAATGGTGCTGAGCCTTTTACCGTTATCGATCGTCAATGGGGATATACGGGTGATCCTCTATGGGAGTAGCAATGATGAATTGGAGTATAGACCTAATTGTGAGAAGAGAAGGTAAAATAGAGGTAGAATATTATGACTTGTAAAGTGAAACATTCAACCAAATAAGATTTTATTTTGGTACTTTTATCCTTTGGAGGGAATGAACTAGCTGAAGAAAACAGATACTACCATGAAGTAACTATAATGGTCGCTGTCACAAGATTACAACTGATAAAACTGAATGATGTGGTCATCCTTTCCGAGATCGAAAATAAACATTACACAAACACGTACATGACGGGTTCTATCCCAGGCGCTACTTGGTCACTTGTTACAATGCGACATTTATACCGCCATTTCTCCCTCTAATTTCAACATACAACCACACGGGACGTCTCTTTACAATCTGTTTCGTTTCAGCTACAATAGTACATAGTTGTCTTAAGTTGTCTTAGAAATTGTCACACTGATTGTTAAAATTCTATTATTCGTTATTTTTAATATGAATTAACTAAATGAAACTTAACAAATTTATTGTTTGTAATAAAAACAAATATCCACAAATAAATTTAAACCCTCAATTTAATTCATTTCTTTATTTAGGCTAGTACACACGCCACTGTCTTATAAAAGATATTACTCTATTTGACGTATGTTTTGATAAAAAAAGGAGGCACTTGCTAAACCTATGCCTTACGGGTCGCGTTCTTCGTGTCCTTGATATTTTAAAATTTCCCTGCCCCATTGAAGGTGTTCAGTGCTCTGTCGAATATTAGGAATAGTTCTCCAGGGAAAAAATACAGGAGTGCAAGTAGACGATTGTTTTGTGAATCAGCAGGTTAGGTGTAGACCGGTATCCATCGATCCTCTGGATTGGTTACATGTTTTCAAAACCCTCAACAGATCTGCAACTAAATGAACGGTTTCATCTTTAACAATATTCAATCTAGATTTCCAGGCGTGCACTGCACGGGATAAAGGCCAAGTACGAATTCAACTTTTTTTCTTCTGAATTTCTCATTTAATTATCAGTCTTAGAGTTAATACACTAACTTTTCCTATATCCTTACTTTATGAAAGTACATTTATTCTCATTTAATTTATTTTATCTCATTGAGCTTTCTGCCACAATTTTTAAATTCTATTTCTTTCGTGTTACAATCTTGTAAGAGTTTTTGCAGTTTAAGAACGATTTTGCACAATGTTTAGACTAATACATCGAATTTTCTTCAACATTTCTTCTTCAGTGTATTAAAAATAATGAAAATTTCAATTTTAAGTTTTTACTGCTTGTAAAAAAATATTAAAGGATAAGTAAAGGGTTGGCATAAAGTTTATTTACAGTAAGTTTTAAAAGTTAGGCCTGTAGTAGAAAAACAACAAATATTGTATCACCTTTACCTCAGGAAGGTAACCAGAAAAATCTAACTATATTGTACATTGTAAATAAAAGAAGACTTTTATTTGGTCGAATCTCATCTAATGTTAATTTCTTGTTCACGTAGGCCCATCGAACACGTCCATATTTTATAGGTTCAAACGAGCACACATTACCATTTTCGGGTAAAAAAATTAAACATTGAAATAATAGTATTTCTGTACTTACGACAGCCAAATGTAACCAAAAAACTGTTTTATTTTTCTGTGAGCATATGCTTTATAAGGGTGCATATAGTATTCTAACAAATAGTAAAATTTTCACGAAGATGTGACATTTTAGTGCCAATACCAATCAGTATAAATGTTTTATCAAGATAAGGGCAAAACATTTTAAGTATTTATATAAGGATTCATGTATCATAGGTGGTTTTCTGCCAATAAAACTAGAGAGCAGTTCAGGTGGTGTAAGCAATGGTAAATATTTAAACTTCTTTAATTCTACATCTCTAAAGAATGTATGTAAGGATATAGTTATTCTAAATGTATATTGCATTGTAGACATCACGGTGAAAAACGATTTCGGTAAGCAATGTAATACATCTATTTTATTTATCCATCATATTTGATTTGTCATAGGTTGTTATAGGTACAATTGTGTTTGAGTAAAGACCTATTTTTTTCTAAAAGTTCTTCTTTAACTACATTCATTAAATTTTCCTGGTAGTCGTTGTTGGCAGGTTAAAAAATTTATTTAATTCCTCCCTTAGATATTTTCCGAAAGGATGACATTTCACCTTGATTGTGATGTTACTTTCATCAAGACACGTTGAATGCACCTGAAAATATATCTGATAAGATTTAAATATATTTTAATCTTCTTCTTTAATTCTATCTTTAACCGTATCCCTCCTGGCTCGCATATCTACAATTTGATTTATTATTATTATTATGGCGAGCAAATTTACAAATATTTTGGCGAATATAGCTGAGGAACCCGTCTTCAAAAACTAGCTGTAAAATAGCGTTATGCAGAGTGACCGAATGAAATTAGTCACTATGATGGTATTTCTTGTTAAAAAAAACAAGACGTAAATGATAATGACTGTTTTGTAGATTTTTTTCACTTTAAAAAATCTCTCCGTTCTTCGGTCGACATGTTACATACATTTTTATAGTTAGTATCAGAATGATTTTAGTTCGTTCGGCTGTGTCTGATCTCAAGACAAAGTCTGCTAATACTCAATCACTTCTCAAAACTGTCTCCTTTGTTATATATTTTACGAATCCTATCACTAGCAATACCAGTTAATAAATAACTCCTAATTACAAACTTAATATTTCAATTTGAATATTCTCTATTCTTCGTTGATAGAAAATTACTTCAGTTAAGCAACCCTAACCAAGTGCTTATAAAACGTTTGGTAGTCAATCTTTAGACGTTGATAATCATAAATATTTACTACCGATGATCACGGTATTTTTTCACTATACTTCAGATTTACTGATATTTTACTGATAATCTCGTTTTATTTTTATGGTAGGCGAACAAAAAGACTATCTACGATCAAAACATTGGGCGTCCTGATAAAGTGTACAACAGGCATCGGCTATTTTCTAGCTATAATTGCCGATACTTAGAATGGTATTCATATCGTATAGTATCCTTGCAAGCAAGATTCAGTACAGTGGTCTTGGAGAGCCAAGCAACATTAATTTATGTATGTACTGTAATCAATAAAGTTCTACATACGTATTTTGTGCATTCTTAATTATAGTATTAGGGTTCATTAGAACTCCTGTTTTTTTTTCTAGTGTACAGGAAGCTATTTCCGTGTAATCCAAGTTTTCGGTAATCCGACGGTGTCTCGGTGCCATCTACCTCGAATTATCCATGCACTACTGTATTTGTTTCCGTACCAATGATCACCATACTTGAACCAGTTTTTCATGCAACTCTAAAGTCAGTGAAAATCCCATAGATATTAAAGTTACTCTTGGGACTAGAATATCGAGGATAAACATAATAGATTTATTACATTGCTTTCTGAAAACTTTTTGATTCCTTGCTACACTGCAATACACATTGGGAAGAACTATATCCTTACATATAATCTTCAGAGATATAGAAATAAAGAATTTTAAATATTTACCACCAATATTTATTTATTATTGCTTAAACCGCCTGAACTGCTCTCTAGTTTAATTGGCTTATTAACACCTATGATACATGTATCCTTAAATAAGTACTTAAAATGTTTTGCCCTTATGGTCATAGAATGTGTGTATATATCCACGTGTTCTTTCTTATCTACATTATTTATATCTTTCAAACTATTTTTGAGTATTTGGATGAAAAAAAATATATATAATGTTATTATTGATAAAAATGATATTGTATGGCCTATAAATAACGCTAGTTCTTTAATACCTTGGTCATTCATTTGGAAAAGTTGAGATATTGTTGCCAAGTGTTTCACTAGAGTCCTCGATGTAAGTACTTCAGGAATTTGTAAACATGCTATTTTAGGACATACAGCTGTGGATTCGCGACCTTATCTTGGAGAGAACTATGCTATGTATTTACAGACACAATTTTGATATGGAAACATAAACAGCCGACACTCCGAAAGCCATTCTGACACGTTTGTTTACTTGTTGACCAAACTTATCTTAATGTTCCAGTCAATGCATCTCGTTCTTTTCCCTTGGTGCTCTTAGATACTATAGGATGGATAAAGTATTTATTTTTTAATTTAACTTGCTTTTCAAATTAATTGTCATAGCATCTCTATCAGATTTTAAGAATCTAAAAGTGACTATTATTTGCTGTATATTCTTACAATTTCGTAACATTGCAAACATGGTAACACTAGTCTGCAACACATGTATTAACAGATGTAACTCTTAATATGGCCTACTCCATATATATTTACTAAAGGTTAATACCAATGTATTCAATAAACATATTAATAAAATAAAATATAGACTACCAGCGGCTAAAGTCGAGTATAGAAACAAATGTTTCCGTCTTTATACGACCATTTTGACGTTGGGAAGATACCATAAATTATTTACGTTTACGCCGTATGTAAATGAGAAAAGGGATGGAAAAGATAGAATGCAGAAAGTCAGTTTTCCGAGCCTTCGTCCACGAGAGTACTTGTCGAGTGCGAGCCTTTATCTTTGTTTGGCTGGGACCTATGTTTGTTTACACCAGACAGCCTGATATCATCAGACAATATAAGCTGACAACACTCGCACATATGTTATTTAGGTTCATGTATACAATACAGAGATTAACGAAAGATGATTCAGTATTTATTAACCTTCAACTCCCGTGCTGGAATATCTGTCACATTACTGCTGCCGATTACATCAGAGGCACGAAATGTCTAAGTGTGATTTATTGTGTGGTTTAACAATTTATCTTGCATTTACTTTATAAAAATTGTTTTTGAATATTCTGATTGTAATGGGACTAGTAGGGTAAACGTAGTTTTATGAGAGCAGTCATATTTTATTTACTAATTGAAAACTGTAGTAAATAAAACCTACAGATTTTAGCGCAGTTTAGCTAAAAAGACTTATAATCGCACGATAATTAACATACACTAATTATTTCTTGTTCACTGATTGTACACACTTAACTTTATATACAAGATAACATTTGACACATTATAAGCTTTATTTAAGGAAACTGGCATTACAAATAATAACTCAATTTTGACAGCAGTATTTACACAGCAGCTCAGAACATTCTAGACATATTGGCTGTACAAAGACAGCTTACAAAGTGTAACTAGTCTTTCTATTTTTGGTTGCTGGACAAATTCTACATTGTTTATAACAATTTATCTATACAAATAGAAAAATTTGTAAATTTCTGGAGGTTGCAGTTTTTCGAAATCATCTTCATCGTCTGATGAACTTCATTGAGATTCGGTATCATGACCTTTTGCTCAATTACTTCTTCACTCTGTTGCTCAATTCCCCTATTCTCTTTGATGTCTTATAAAAGTTGGTCATTAGATACAGCACCTGAATCACTGTCTTCTTCGGATAACCCGTTGCTGATGCTCAGGCACGATGACGGCAGTTAAAGATTAAGGTTGGAATTTGTAGATATTGGCATATTAGGTTTTCTGGATATATAAGCTGATAAAGATAAGTCGATGAAATGATGTGGGTCAAAAATTTCCCTTTTTTGTCGTTTATTCTAAGTTGTATAAAGGTTGAACAAATATAAGGTCTACTTATTTATAGTTTTTTTTTAAATTTACGGTTATAGTACAAGTTTTACATTAACTGATGGCTGAAAAGTCATTCCGCTGCCCTCGCTAACGATACCATCCTTTTTAAGAGAACAAAAGAAAATAACACGAAAAGAGAAGAAAATTAATTACCCGACGAAGAATGAGAAAACAAACATAAATGTTTAGATATTCTAAGTAAAAATGGAAAGAAAATATATGACAATTAGGTAGACATAATACATTTAAAAAAAAATTAAATAAATACATTAATTTTTAAAGAAATATCAATTTGGGACAAACAGTTATCTTTTCAAGTTGAATCGTTCAAGCACACAGTCTTTAAAATGCTTAAAGCACATGGACAGGCTGCATTGAAACACTGATCCAAGTTATAAAGATTACTTTGACAGACATGACGTAAACAAACGTACTAGAACTGCTATCGGTGTGACGCCTGTTTATATTTTCATATCACAAACATTTCTGTAAATAGATGTAGCATAACTTCTGTCCAAGACAAGGTCACGAGCCCGACTCTGTTTGTTGGTTATGTTGCATAGTTGGAAACATGCCAATTTTGGGAGATTTATTGTTAATGGGATATATTACCCCAAATCGCCCCTTGGTAAGCCCGTACATGCCCGGCGAATTTTCATGACGTAGGACTAGGAGCTTCGAAAATCTTCGAATGCCCATGTTTGGGCAATATTTTAGATTCTGGCTAGTTTTACCTAAATTCACCCACAGCGACACCCGCAGTCCCGTCTCGGATTGCGCATGGCCAAATTCGGTGCTAGGATTAGACTCAGCATTATTAAAAACCCCGAGTGATGATTTTATAACGATCCCTTGGCCTCTGACCTTTTTACCCCAATTATCCCTTTGCTACTCCCGTAGAGCCCACAACCGTCCATCACTGGTCTCTTTCGATGACGGTATTGAATTCAGCATCCTCAAAAACCCCCGAGTGGTTATGTTCCAGCGATTTTTTAAAATTTGACTTTTTTAATCCAATTCACCCCTTTGGTACTCGCGTGGAACCATACTAGTGCATCCCCGGCGACTTTCGGTGACGGCATTAAATTCCGCCTTACCAAAATCCCCCGTGTGGTTATTTTCTAGTAATTTTTTGGCTTTTGACTTTTTTACTCCAAATCATCCCTTTGGTACTAACGTAGAGTCAAAACCGTCCATTCTCGGTGACTCTAGATGACGTCATTGAATTTAGCATCCTCAGAAACCCTCGAATGGTCATTTTCCCGCGATTCTTAGGCATTTGACATTTTCACCCCAATTCATCCCTTTGGCACTCGCGAGGAACCACACCAATGCATTCCCGGTGACTTTCGGTGACGGCATTGAATTCCGCCTCATCAAAATTCCCCGAGTTTTTATTTTCTAGTATTTTGTTTTACTTTTGAGATTTCTACCCCAAATCATCCCTTTGGCACTCACGTAGAGTCTCATCTGTCCATCCCCGGTGACTTTCGATGGCGGCATTGAATTCAGCATCCTCAAAAACCCCCGAGTGGTTATGTTGCAGCGATTTTTTGACTTTAGACGTTTTCACCCCCAATTCACCCCTTTGGTACTCGTGGGGAACCATACCAGTGCATCCCCGGCGACTCTCGGCGAAGGCATTAAACTCCGCCTTATCAAAATCCCCCGAGTGTTTATTTTGTAGTAATTTTTTGTTTTTTTACTTTTTTACCCCAAATCATCCCTTTGCTACTAGCGTAGAGTCACAACCGTAGATCCCCGGTGACTCTAGATGACGTCATTGAATTTAGCATCCTCAGAAACCCTCGAATGGTCATTATCCCGCGATTCTTAGGCATTTGACATTTTCACCCCAATTCATCCCTTTGGTACTCGCGTGGAACCACACCAATGCATTCCCGGTGACTTTCGGTGGCGGCAATGAATTCCGCCTCATGAAAATTCCCCGAGTTTTTATTTTCTAGTATTTTTTTTTACTTTTGAGATTTCTACCCCAAATCATCCCTTTGGCACTCACGTAGAGTCTCATCTGTCCATCCCCGGTGACTTTCGATGGCGGCATTGAATTCAGCATCCTCAAAAACCCCCGAGTGGTTATGTTGCAGCGATTTTTTGACTTTAGACGTTTTCACCCCAATTCACCCCTTTGGTATTCGTGGGGAACCATACAAGTGCATCCCCGGCGCTTTCGGTGACGGCATTAAATTCCGCCTTACCAAAATCCCCCGAGTGGTTATTTTCTAGTAATTTTTTGACTTTTTATTTTTTACCCCAAATCATCCCTTTGGTACTTACGTAGAGTCACATCCGGTTCATCCCCGGTGACTCTAGATGACGCCATTGAATTTAGCATCCTCAAAAACCCCCGAATAGTCATTATCCCGCGATTTTTGGACATCTGACATTTTTACCATAATTCAACCCCTTTTGTACATGGGTTTAGCCTCACCAGTACATCCCCGGTGACTTTCGATGACGGCATTGAATTCAGCATCCTCAAAAACCCCCGAGTGGTCAGTTTCCAGCGATTCTTTGTCCAATTCAAATATATACATTATGTAGTACGATTGATATCTATGTGGATGCCAGCAATGTTGCCAAGTTTGTGGCTGCCATAATGTTAGGGAATGTTTGAAATATACAGTAAATTTATATACAGGAGGCGACTATGCTGCCCCTGGCGGAAATGTTACGAACTTGTGATATACAAATCCCGTTCACTATGCTATCAATACGAGTACCGTTTGGTTATTACAAATTATTTTTTAAAAATTTCGAACGACCATAGAACTTCCAAATACAGCTTACCACCAATAAAACACTTCTTATTACAGTTATTGACATAATTTTTATTTCGATTATTGTCAAAGGGTGTTACATTATCATGGATTACTATGTGGCAGCCGTATACGGCTGCCACAAGTACCCGGCTGCCAGTTTGAATGCAAAATGACCAATGTATGGTCTCCGTATTGTTAGCAGGCTGTATATATATATATATATATATATATATATATATATATATATATATATATATTTATGTATATGTGTGTATGTGTAACGGGAGGGGGTGAGTTTGTGTGTGTGTGTGTGTGTGTGTGTGTGCGTTCGTGTATGTGTGTGTGTGTGTGTGTGTGTGTGTGTATGTGTGTGTGTAGGTGTGTGTGTGTGTGTGTGTGTGTGTGTGTGTGTGTGTGTATGTGTGGGGTGGTTTGTGTGTTTTCATCTTTATATTTATAACACAATATCCTCATTTATATGTCGTGTTTAATTATAAGATACTTAAGAAATCTGCAATACGTTTTGAATAAATTGTATGTGCATAAGATTTAATATTAAAAAAGGAACGCCTGACAATAAATTACGAACTTAATTAGTAACATATGAAATAAAAAGACTCTCAAAGAAATACTGCTGTAAATTTATTTGATTAAAAGGATGTGTTTGGACTTTTCTTTCGTCACCTAGCAATATGCATATTTTTTGGAATATAATTTAAGGAACGTTCTAAGTAGCGAAGAAATAAAATTGATTAAATAAATTGTAATTTAAAAGTTTCATTTAGTTTAATAATCCAAATACTTGTGATAAGCAACAAAGGAATAATGTTGTTAAAGAATTCGTTCTTAAAAATTCATTAAAAAGTTGTCTTAACATACTAAAAGACTTGTTTTTTTAAAGATCGTGTGGATAACTATATCCCTCCAGCAGAGCCTACTCGACAGTTCACAGGCTCTTGTAGTTAAACAGTTTTTGTAGAATAGGGTCACATTTTGTACCAGTCTACCTGGTTGTTGTGTCGTTACGATGTAAGGTGAGTCAATGTATGACACGTATTTTCAGCTGGTGAATTTCAGCGGTGCATCTTACGACGTAAACCCATCAAATTTTAAAATCCTTTAATGTTAGCAAGTAACAGACTTATAGACTAATATAGAACAGGTAAGGCCAAAATAAATACAAAGGCGGAGTGCGTAAAGTAAAGTTTGGCCGTGGAAGTGCACAATAGGTGACTCAATCCAGGACAAGCTGTGGAAATCAATTAAAGCAGTTAATTTCAATGAGTCAAGAGCTAATTAATTATGTAATCCAAATCTGTGGAACCGATCTATAAATCTATTGTATAACGTTTAGCATAATGTTATACAGTGAAATATAATTAGCATTACACATAAACTCAATTGTTTTCCTTAACATTTCTTTCTTGTTTGGTTCTGGTTTGCTAATTTTTTTATTATACTTTCAATGAAACCACAGCTTTATTAAGTCACTCTAACAAACAATACATTAAATAAAAACTAACCATGAGTCCAACTTCATTGCTGTAAACCATTGTTCTAACAAGCAATAAAAACAATAAAATTTAGCGCTGCATAATCGTTCTTTTGTTGAGGTTTAATAGTTATGAAAAGAAGGTTTGAAGGTCAAAGAATAGAATACATTATTTTATTTATTATATTGTGGTTATCTTATATTTTTTCCTGGCGAAAACCCATACGAGGTATCATCGCCATCAACACTCACCATAACCACCGCATTTCCTGTTCCATAGAGCCTAATTTTGTATTTACTATTGTTATAAGTTTTAACTTAAAAAAAATGGAAATGAAAGGGCCTTCTATCTATGCACTGCCTACAAGTACGATACTGTGAGATATTCTATTAAAAATGTGTACAAACATCGGTAATTATTTTGTTGTTTACTTTTTGTTTTGAGCATCTACACTGAATACTAAACATGGCAAGATTAAAATGTATGCCGGCTCGGATATGCCCCTTGGCCGCCTCTGATTTAAGCTTGAAATTAATTACGGGAATAGTTGTGCATGCTTATATTTCGTATAAAATCCCCTGAACACCCTAAATCCTCTTCATACCGCTTTGTAATGGTGCAAAAGACACAATTAGGAACTTATATTTGTACGGCGAACAATAATTCTAAATAGTTAATCCAATATGGCCGAGATTTATCAGTTAAAAAGCAAATGTGAATTTGAAAGTAAAATGACAAAAGTTGTTACTAAGAAGTTGTTGAGGTTTGTAACCTAAATACAAAGTCAAAAGCAAACATTAAAATTGAATAATTCAATAAGTCTGACTAATATTCAACAAGTTAGTTATTAAAGAAAAAAGAACTTAAAAGGCATACATTTAAAAGTGTTTTGGAAGTTTTTGAATCGGTAAACTTTTATAAAAAGTTGGAAACAAAAATGAAAAATTACTAAGCAATAAACAAATAATAAAATAACTCTAATAAACAAATTAGTAAACAATAAAAAGGTTTCTATACAGTTACAACTATACTATATAAATAGAAGATTCACAGAAGAGCGGGGCTATGTGCATTAAGATTGCCTACATACTAGGGGTGTGCTTTCCAGGGTAGACCGACGAGACTTGTGCATAAATTATTCTTTTTTTTTTAAATGTTTAGTATTGATAAACCCTTGTAACGGTTGAGGTTACTTGGGAAATGAAAATATAAAGTTGTATATTACAATGTTATACACTTTATTAATAATGACAAATTACAATAGAAGAAAAGACACCAATGTGTCAAGTAATTTATTTTTCAATTACTGCTAATTATTCCATACATTTTAATTACTTATTAATCTTTAAAATTATATTTATATCGACAAGATAGTAACTTAAGTTTTTCCAAATTAATTTTGAATTTTTATTCAAAGGACAATTTCTACCGTTCATGTGTTAACCGTTTATCAATTAAAAATTCTTCAACTTAGTTAACATTAAAATACATATTCTTTATTATCATCTAAAACGTACCTGATTTTGCACATCACTTATAAAACACGTTAAAACATAATAAACATTGCCCATGGCTTTTGGAATCACTAAACACTTAACACATCGCTCTTGCAAATCAGCGCACTTAAACGAAAATGATATTAACTTTTACTCATTTGAAATACATAAATAATCGCTTCTGACTTCTTCTTTAGCTCGTTAATAAAATTTGGTACCGGCCTTGACATCTTAAAATTTGGAATACTGGAAGCTTACAAATTTCTAAATTATGTCCGAAAATGCCATTACGTCTGTTCTGTTCAAGAACCTCTGGATGAGTGGGCCTTCTGAAGGGGCACGCCAACGGAAATCCCACCCTTGGTTATTATTTTGAATATTCTGATTGGTCCATCAGATCAGGCGATATCGGACCATGCTTACGTCACATCGGGTGATGTCAGTTTTTTAAGTTAAGCTACCAACTCGTACGATATTTTACATTTTTACCCGCTAGGGGTGCTACTATCTATGCTAGCTTCACAATGAGCACGAATAACACAAAAATTTTCTTTTATATTGGGAAGATATAATTATTAAATAAAAATTAAATTTATAAATGAATTTATATGGAACACCTTATTTTTAAGAGTGTTACACCCTTGGTATTGATTTGAGGTTTCTTTGTGAGTTTATATATATATTAAATATGGTGACCCTGTTTTCTTGTAACATAGTTAATAAATTAAAAGTATTTAAAACACCAGAATATTTTTAATACATATATTATTCAAAGCTTTTCGCCGATAAAACAGTACCAGCATCTTCAGGAAAAATAATTATCTAACTTTGAAAAAATTGAGGTGAAACTTATGATGTTGTATAGAGATAAGGTAAAAAGATTAATCACTTCAGTATTTTTACCTTTGTTCATTTTTAATATTTCCAGTTTTTGGGTTAGAGTGTTCATTTTTCTTTGTCTATATTTAAACAGAAGGATATTAATCTTACTAAGTTTGTCTTCCCATTTTGTGTTGTCCATAAAAAATGCTAGTTTTAAATGTATTTTATTTCAATAGTCATTTCATTTTTCTTCTTATATAAAAATTTGATTTCATTTCTAACCCACAAAATATCTACCTGTTTACATGTTTTTTGTGCCACATTACTTTTAGTTTTAATATTAATTTGTGCATATTTACGAACAATATTATTATTAATACATAATTTGTTGAAAAAAATATTACAATTAGTTCTCATTAATTGAATTTTACGTTTCTGATATAAATTTAAATCTTTTGTTAAAGATGAATTACTAATAGAACTAACCTCTGTAGAGCACATATTCACAACACCAGTAGCCTAGTAAGGCAATATATTATATTAAATATGGTGTTATGTTTTCTTGTAATATAGTTTACAAATTAAAAATATTTCAAAAACAAGAATACTTTTAATACATATATTATTTAAAGTTTTTCGCTGATAAAACAGTACCAGCATTTTCAGGAAAACTAATTATGTAATACTTAATTTATGGAGGTTAAATATTTATTTTTCCTGAAGCTGCTGGTACTGTTTTATCGGCGAAAAGCTTTTAATAATATATGTATTAAAAGTATTCTTGTTTTTGAAATATTTTTAACCTATGATATATATATATATATATATATATATATATATATATATATATATTAGCAACAATTCTATTTCTAATTTAACATATGTTTTGGGCCTATATCTTGCATTATTGTGTTATTCATTCATGATGATGTTGTTACTGTTTACCAACGAAAAACTTTCAATATAAATTAATAAATTATCTTGTTTTTTAATAATATATGTGGTTATATATATATATATATATATATATATATATATATATATATATATATATATATACATAAATTTGTATATATATATATAAAATAAATTTATATATGAAATGTATTCTTGTTTTTGAAATATTTTGTTTATATATTACAAGAAATATATCACCATATTTATTATAATATAATATATATTTATATATATATATATAAATATTAAATATATATATATATATATATATATATATATATATATATATATATATGTATATATGTTTGTATGTATGTATAACATAATTTAATAAAAACCTTTTATAAATTATTTAATAAAAATAATACTTATAATTATATAAATGATAATACAAAAACTCCAACTATAATTGGGCTCAGTAAACTGCACACAATAGAGAAAGCAATTGGGCCGTTAATAAAATTATACAAACGCTCCTTCTTATAAATTATCTATATTTATACTATAGATTCATAAAGATAAAATTAAACTACATAATAACCATACCATAATAAATTTTATTAATTTTATTGAAAAATTAATACAATTATTAATAATATCATTAGATATAAAAATAACTACACAACTATTCCTATAAAAAAAACTCTCAAAATTATTAAATCTAATTTAGAGTGGAATGAGAAATGTTGAAAATTATTATTATTAGGTCATTCTATACACGCTTCGATGAACACATTACCCAAACCAAACAAACAAACCCTAAATCCAGCTACGCAAAACACCTAAATAACACCCAACACACACATACCGACATACACACCAATTTAAATATTTTACACACATTAAAACAGAGTAACAAACTAATAACCTTAGAAAAAAATTAAATCTACAAACACTACGCAACAGACAGGGAAAATCTATTAAAAGACCACACACACTTTGAAGCCAATAGCCTTTTCCAATACATCAAACAAGACTCCGACACCTCACCTACTGTCATTATTCCAACCCTGTCAAAATTTGTAAAAGCCGCCAGTAGAGGGTTATGTTCGTAAAAGAAACGATCGTTTTGAAACACGTCAGCAAGTAAGCAATTAAGTATTCACTTAGTTGAGTAGTTTAAAATTAGTCAAATTTATTTGTCTTTAAAACCTGGCCTAAGAATTCTAATACCTTTTTTTAAAGTTAATATTTTGAGTAGTATATTTATCAGACTAATATTGAGAGCAGGACGAGCCAACAGAAACTTATTTCAAGAAAGGTTTCAATATTTTTCTATGCACAATAGAATGTGTACTTTCAAAACATGTGATTTTTATTGCTATAATATACTCATAAATTTGAAATATACAAAAATAGGCCCACATTAGTAAATAGGACCCGATTTGTTATAGCTATTCGTCACATTGGGACTGTATTGTGTGCGTCACAGGAATACAAGGAATATATGTCAGTGATTTGTCTAATTTGGAAGGTTATATAGCACTGCTAAGTTGCTATACCTATTTACTGCGCCAGGACAGCAGAGAAAACGTTTTATTGCTGCTTACAGCGGTTTTGTTGTGTTCTGGAGGTTATGTGTGTTTCTTCGCTGCACGAGTATTACGGACATTAGAAGAGTTGAATCGAACGTGAAGGAAATGAAAAACCTGTATGAGGCTTACTTTCGTAGATTGTCTAACTGACAACATAACTTTCTACATGATGTAATAGCATAGACCTAGCTAACCCTAATGCCCTAAAATTGTCACCTCAAAGGACTCAGAATAAATACGAACGTGTTATGAATTTAATTCAAAACAAAATACTAAAAACTTTTTGTTGATTGTGTTTTTGTATTTGATGTTTTTTTTAGCTCAAATGATGGATTCAGCAGCAAATTAGTTCCTAAGTCAGTAGATGCTCTTCGAAGCTTTGATATGTTTAATTTAAACAAAATCACAAAAGCTGTTAGGCCTATTTAGAAAGCAAAGGAAGCTAAGTTAGCAAGAATGAAATATAACTGGTTTTAGAGTAGGAAAATGAGGCTCATTAGAATCTTGCCTATAGAGATTGGATGCTTTAGGGATTTAATTGTAGCACATATTTGTAATCTGGTTTTACTGGGAACTGATTTTACGTGATAAGTTAGAATAACCTCAGGAAAAAAATTTGCTAGGGGATTGAAATTTTATACGAACAAAGGTCATTCTATTTCCTAAGAGTTTTGCTACTTTTGTTGTTATACCTTCTAAAAAATCTACCAGAATTTAGAGTAAGTAATCAAAAAAATTATTTACTATAAAATTACTATTCATAAACATATTTCACTTAAATTGCCAGGTGTTCATAAATCTGTACTGTCTACATACAGAAATATTTAGAGTTCTTTTAGTTTCCGATATAAATGTAGCTCCCACATTAATTGTAAAATTAAATGCGCATAATATTCCCCATAAGGTCTGATTTTCTATCACCCACAATCTCTCTCTCTCACTCTCTCTCTCTCTCATTCTCTCTCTCTCTCTCTCTCTCTCTCTCTCTATATATATATATATATATATATATATATATATATATATATATATTATATAACTTATCTCTTGTTATAATTAAATATATTTTAAAATGTTATTTATTTACCTTACCTATTAATGTCACACTTTCAGGTTTATAAAAGAATTAACAATCTTATCAATTTTTAAACATCACTTGCATTTATCATCTTCAATAACTCTACACATTATTCCAAATTTATATTAATATTGTGCAGTGACAGGATTGGTATCTTAACTAATATTACAATGATGAAATGTGGACTTCTGAGGCTTTAGATTTCTAATAGAATAGCATAGAAAAAAACAGTATTAAAATTTTATTCTTGCTCTCGGGGTCGCTATTACGGGAACTTTGCTTTTAAATTAGAAATGGAGAAACTAGAATGAGTTTTATAAATTTTGATGAAATTAAAATTTGTTTTGGAACTAAAAGATAGATGTCTGTTGGCTACACTTATATTCAAATATACTTATGGTTCTGAAGAGTCCTTGGAATCCTGGCCTTTAGTTATCTTCTGCACTTACACTTGATACACAAAAAACTTTCTTTATATTTCAAAAAAAATTTTTACGTCGCACTTTTCTAAATTTTACTTATAAAAAAACTCTTTACTTAATTTAACAAAATTCTCCCTTCACAACGCTTCCATCCTTGTCCCCTCCAATCTGTCTTCCTCTCTCTGAGACTCTCCCCCCTAAACTCCCGAGCATTTATTTTTATCAAAAATCTAATCTCTACCCTACCACCAATACGTTCCTTGTAATTTCCCACAGTTCTACAATTAGCTAAACCTAACGGTACACGGTTAATTCCCCAGGCTATATTGGCCACTGAATCTCCCGTCTTAACCACTATGGACCCTTCTCTATTGTCTATTTGCCGGACTAAACTTATAGCTTTCCTGGAACGGATAATGACATGGTACATGCTTTGTCCCCACTAGAAAACTATTTGTGTTTTTTTTTAAATCCTAAAAATGATTATTTTAGCAACTAACTTAATTTAATATAAAGCCTCGTACTTTATGTTATAGAGTCCCCAGAATTTTAAAATTAATTTTCTTTGATTTCTTAAATTTAAATTTTACAATATTTTAATGCTATAACATCAAAGAACAATTTCTTTTAAATTCTTCACCGATCTTAAATTTCAAATACATTCAATTTTACTAGAGTTAAACCTCTTATATCCTAAATCATTTCACTTATAATTAGTACATAATTATAACTTCACGTCATACAAATTAATACTCTTTCTTTAAAATTAAATGTGAAAGTTTACAATGCCATTGTTCATCCTACGATCCTAACCATTAAATATTTATGCATGAAAATCTAAAAGTTTTTTTTTTAATACAATTATTTAATTATTTAATATGGGTTTGTGATAGGTTTTTAACATTCTACATTTAAATTTACCCTTAAGTTTACCATTAATTATGGAAGTAAGTTTGTAACTGCTATTACCAAAACATTTTTTTTCGTAGGGCCCCTCATAAATTTCTAAGAATTTGCTGTTTACAATATTTGAATGCTATGACATAAAGAACAATTTGTTTAAATTCTTCATCCAATCTTAAATTTCTACTACAAATATAACCAACTTAATAAGGTTTATTACCAAAAAGGAGAATATTAATTTCTTTTACTCAGACGAGCATTTTGTTACAGGGTTAAGATTCATTTTAAATAAAACAAACAAGCAATTGCGTTTAAGCTAAAATTACATATTGAAGTCACTAACAGTTAATTATCATTATCTTACAATTTTAAAACATGTCTTAAATATGCTGCATAATTAATTATTAAACTGAATAAATAATTCAATAGTTTATTGTTATTATTACTAAACAAGACAAAGTGTCGCAAATATAATGCTATAATTATAGATTAAATTTACTGAGTTTTGTAAATTGTTTTAGTTATGAAATGTTTTAGTTGACAGTGTCTTACTTAAAACTATTACAAAATAGCTGACAGATGAAGTAACATAATTGAAAGCCTTACAAGTCTATTAAGAAGTTAAAATTAATATGTAAACGTTCCTAAATGGTTTATAATTATAATACTATTATACCTTTTCAAATAACCTCAAATTTAATTAGTTACAATAAACAATTATATTTATTCTCCCATTCCTATTAGAAAATTTTGTGTAGATAATTTCTCTTATCAAATATTCCATTATTACAAAATCACAACATACAAATTAATACTCATTCTTTAAAATTAAATGTGAACAATTTTACAATTCATTTTACTTGTTTAACTAAATAATAATTTTATAACTTCCTAATTAAATTTCCCCTTTGACAGTTTATTAAATTTAAGTTCCTTAACCCATATTAATTGTTTTTTTCTCGTAGCACAAATATTATTATTATTATTATTATAAATCAAGAAGTATTATATGAGTCAGAATAATTACACATATGATCAAAATAAGGGTCGAATTGTCCTTGACTATTGCAGGTGTTTTCCTCTCTCAAATGGGGTATTTTCGTGTCTTTGGCTAAATCGGCCTGGTCTATTGTGTCCTGTAAATCGAAAGTGTTCCTTCTGCTGAAAGTGAAATTCTGTCATTAGGTTGACGAACGCACTTTTACGTTTTTTCGCTCTAGTGACTAAAGTTGCTGCAACATTTAGGTCCCAAAGTTGTACTAGTTTCCTGATTATTAATTCCTTTGGTATCTTTGGTGATATATCTTGGAAATACAATAAATTTTGTTCTACGTAATCTAACATGTTGACATGTCCCCTTCTAATTTCTACTGACGTTAATTGATTTTGGTTTTGCTTAAGGAGGTCGTCTAACTGTTTTAACTTAAGGTTGTCAGTAATACATTGTCCCGTGTTAATTTTGAGTATGTTTATCTTCCGCTAATTTTAGTTGTTGATCTTCACACATTATGTCCACGTCCGCTAATTTAGTTTGTGTTGTATAAATTTTATTGTTTAATTCTAAGCTTTCATAATTCAATTGTTCCTTGTCCTTGACTAATACATCATTAAATTCTTGCTTAAAGTCTTCATTGTTCTTAACTAAATTATCAGTAATTTATTCTTTAAGGTCTTCCTGATTCTTAATTATTTCATCTATCTTTCGGTTAGTTTCATCTACTTTACTAATTAAAGTTGGTTTTAAATCTTGTGTAGTTTGTTTAGTTTCATCTAATTTACTATTTAAATCTTGTGAAAATTCTTCCAATTCACTAATTAAAGTTTTCTATAAATCTTGTGTATATTGATCTATTTTCGTACTTAAGAATTTCATTAACTGTAGCATATCTATTTCGGTGTTTACGCTAGTCCCTACAATTGTCTCTGTCCCCACACCCAAATTTTTTCGATCTACTTTATTCATGATTTAAAGTTTCTTCCCTAATAATGTTCTATAGTCTTAATAATGTTCACAGTTTTTTAATAACTTTTTTTAATTAACACTTTTACTTAAGCCAACAGATTAATAAGTTAGTTTATTAATTTATGATTTATATTCTCCATCTCTATTTAACTTTGCCAACTAGTTGGGCGTCAAATTATAACTTATCTTTTGTTATAATTAAATAGATTTTTAAATATTATTTATTTACCTTACCTATTAATGTCACACCTTCAGGTTTATAAAAGAATTATCAATCTTATCAATTTTTAAACATCACTTGCATTTATTCTCTTCAATTAACTCTATACATTATTCCAAATTTATATTTCAGTAAAAACAAAGAGCTAGCCAATGTGGCCAACGAGCTACATTCAATACTTGCATACTTTATTATATTCTTTATAACCTTACATATACTTGCTGCTTTAAAAAACACATTTATAGACAAACAAAACATTTTTAAACGTATTATATAGACTGTATGTTAAGTAGCCTCTGGAAGAAAGGAACAAGTTTCCTTGGTAGTGAATTTGTGATAATGAGTGGCGCTATGAGCTGGGTTTCAGAGAGAAACTTAGTCTCGGCAATTTCAAATGCTGGTGGGTTTGGTGTGATTGCATGCGGTGCCATGTTTCCAGATTTACTGAAAAAATAAATCATAGAAACGCAGAAACTAACTAGCAAACAGTTTGGCGTAAATCTGATTACTATGCACCCAAACTTGAGTAAGTTCATAGATGTGTGTATTGAAACGAACGTAAGCCATATAGTACTTGCTGGTGGACTGCCACCAAAGTCCAGTATAGAAAAAATAAAGAATGTTGGAATCAAAGTAATGTGTTTTGCACCATCGCTGAGCCTTGCAAAGAGGTTAGCAAAAAGGGGAGTAGATGCATTGCTCATAGAAGGGATGGTAGCAGGTGGACATATAGGACCAGTTAGCACTTCAGTTCTCGCCCAAGAAATATTACCTAACTTTAAAAATGAGCAAGTGAAAGTGTTTGTTGCAGGTAAATAGGAAGAGAAGAAATGATAGTGAATTACCTAGAAATAGAGGCAAGCGGCTGGCAAATAGGCACATTATTTGTCTGCACAAATGAAACATTCGCTCACAAAAATTTTAAGGAGGCGTTTATAAAATCAGCCGCGCGCAATGCGGTGTCTTCTGTACAGATAAGTGATAATATTCCTGTAACTCCAGTAACAGCCATAGGTAACTAAGCAAGCGATGATTTCATGAAATATCAACGAGATATTATTGATGAGTACCAAAAGGGGCAGATCTCGAAAAAATACGAGCAGCTTGAAATAGAGAAGTTCTGGGCTGGGGCTTTAAGAAGAGCGGTGATCGAAGGAGATATTGAAACAGGATCTTTAATGGCCGGTCAGAGCGTTGGCATGGTTGATAAAGAAAAGCCCGTAAAAGAAGTGATAGATATGTTAATTCAATAGGCAAACAATCATATTGAAATGTAGAGCTAGCAAGTTACCCATAAGAAACGGCATCCAAGCACTGCAATTTAGCTGCTTGTAAACTATAACCAACCATAGCTTAAATGTTTAATAAATTTACCAAACGAAGAAAAATGGCAAAAGAATCACCGTGGGTGGCTAGTTATTTACATTTAACTTTCAAACATGGCGTTCTCTTATTCTAAACGCTTAATAACCTCGACTCAGTTGCCTTTGAGTTGTAATTAGTCTCAATTATAAACGTTAAGAAATTTACTAATACAGAAAAAAAGACAAAAGAAACCTAGGGCAGCTAGTTATTCACTATCATTTAATCAGTTGGCGTTTTTTAATGTTTTTAAGCGCCCAAATAGGCGCAATTCACAGCACTAGTTAGTAAGGTAGACAACAATGTAAAAGACATGATGTGCACATAATACCAAAAATTAAACATGAGACGCCAGATATATTAAGTTTTTTTGTCGTTTAATCTGTACAGAGAAGATAAATAATTAGCTAAAATAATATGATAGCGGGGTGAGAGAGGTTTGCTAAGTGATTTTCATGCCAGTTGGCTACTTAGATGACATTAGGTGCATGAGAAGGTGTGAATTTCAGGTCAAATATAGAATTTCGACAAACTTACCTTTTCTATGAGATCGTGCAGCAACAATAAATAAATTGAGAAGGAAAAGGTTATGGCAATAGAAAAGGAAAAGTTTTTTAAAATAATAAAAAATGTGAGTGAGAGTGAGGATTTGAATAAGGAGAATTTACTTAAGAAAATAAGAAATAATAGTTTCGTATTAATAAAACTTTGACGATAAATAAGATCTTGGCTATAAATGGTCAAAGCGGACCTGTAAATTGCACACTACTACATCTTGCTGTAGAATGTAACAATGTACCAATAGCGAAACTCCTACTAGCAATGGGAGTAAAAGTTGTTGATGAGCTAATGTGTGAACTTGATGGAGCTAAGTCTAAACTAACTGCTTTGCACATTGCTGCTTCGCATGGTCATCAAGAGATAGTACGGCGTTTACTAGATGCTAAAGCAAATCTTCTAATAAAAAATAGTGAAGGCCAAACCCCAAGAGAAGTAGTTGGTGACATGCAAAACAGGGATACCATAATAGGAATATTAAAGAAAGGAGAACAAGAATACAATGGAATTAGTGACTGTGGAGAGAATAATAGTACCAAACGCTTCGAAAAGAACCTGTCATTCTTTCAGGAAAATAGTACGCCAACACATTTGAAAGGAACAAAACAACCATTTCCTATAGTAGGAAACACATAGAACAACCTACTTATAATCAAGAACAGCACAGTACTCAGGTTAGTGATAATGAACGTGTAATTAATATACTAGAAAATGATATTAATAAGCAAGATGAACACGCGTATACCATTTTACTTCATACCTTTAAGGATAGCGATGCGGAACAGGTAAAGATTTGATAGAACGTGGAGCAAATGTGAATGCACAGGATAAAGATGGAAGGACTCCTTTACATCTTGCTGCATCTAGTGATATAGAGATTGTAGGATGTCTAATAGAAAAAGGGAAAGCAGAAGTTAATGCATAGGATAAAGATGAATGGACTCCTTTACATTTTGCTGCATTTAGTGATATAGAGATTGTAAAATATCTAATAAAAAAAGGGAAAGCAGAAGTTAATGCACAGAATAAAGATGGAAGGACTCCTTTATGTTATGCCCTTAAATATATAGATTGTAATTACATAAAAATAGTAAAATATCTAATAGAAATAGGAGCAAGCACACCTGATAGTAATACTGGCATGGATAAACACGAGGTCCTTCAATTAATGCAATCTGAGGTAGCTTCTTCCCATTCCAAAACAAGCAATACAACGGAAGCTCAAAAAAAGGATAGAAACCTTAGATATAAGTTAAAAAAATCATGTACTCAGCTCAAGAAGAAGCAAGAAGAAAATGAATTACTAAAACAAAAGATCCAAGATCTAGAAAATAAAAATACAACATTAAAAGAAGAATTAGAGAAAAACAATAACCAGCGTTGTAATTATTCATCTGAACAAGAGGCTAAATTGGAAGCACTGAGAAAACAAAACCAAGAAGAGAGTGAATAATCGAAACAAAAAATAGAAAATCTGGAAAAGGAACTAGAAGAATCGAAAAGTCGTGTAGCTGGAAGTGAAACTAGACTGGAAGAACTTAGTAAGCTGAATGAAGAAAATGAATCACTAAAACAAAAGATACAAGAGTTGAAAAATGAAAACACAACACTAAGAGATGAGTTAGATAAAAACAATAATCAGCGTTCTAAAATAAACAAAGGGTGGACTTGTTTTCTTAGTTATGCTGTATTGATAGATTTTAAGATAGCAAGAGCTGCATTAGATTTAGGTATTGATCCTGATGCCAAAGATAAAGATGGATGGACTCTTTTACATCATGCTGCATACGGAGGTCATTTAGATAGAGTGAAGTATTTAGTAGAAGAGGTAGCAAACTTTAAAATAAAAAATAAAAAAGGAAAGAGTCCTTTAGATCTTGCTGCTAGCAAACAAAACAACAAAGTAGTAGAATTCTTGCAGGAAAAAATCAAGAGTAAAACGGGTTTAAATGATGGTGAATTAGAAAAAGTAGGAAAGAGACAATTCTTGCCAAAAGTTGCCTATGCGGGTCTTGTAGCATGCTAGCAGTAGGTGCTACTTTTAGTATTGCCTCCGGCTTATCTATTCTACTGATAATTGCAGCTTCTGTGACATCTGCGTTGATAGCTGGCGGCGTTACATACGCGGTATCAAAATCTACCACAGAATTAGAAGTAGTTGTTCAAGACCAACAATATGATGTTTGTAAAACTTAATTTGTAGTAATATCTGCATTACTAGCTCCCGTTAACTTTGATATAGTTAATTTAGTTAAATCTATAAAAATTAATAAATGGCAACCTTAGGTGTAAGAGAAGCTTTGTCACAGCAATCAGAGAAGAAATGCAAAACGACCATGACGTATTTATCATGGGTGAAGAGGTTGCAGAATATGATGTTGCCTATAAAGTAATGAAAGAGTTGTTGAAAGAATTTGGTGAAGATAGAGTAGTCGATACGACAATTATTGAACATGGATTTGCTGGCCTTGCTGTTGGAGCAGGATTTGCTGGACTTAGACCAATCGTTGAGTTTATGACTTTTAATTTTTCTATGCAGGCTATCGATCAAATTGTAAACCATGCAGCAAAAACGAACTATATGTGAGGTGGACAGCCTGGATGCCCTATAGTATTTCGTGGACCAAATGGCGCTGCAGCAAGGGTTGCTGCACAACAATCTCAATCATTTGCATCTTGGTATTCGCATATACCAGGGTTAAAAGTAATAGCACGTTATTTTGCCTCCGATTGCAGAGGTCTGCTTAAAGCTGCAATTCGTGATCCAGATCCTGTAATATTTTTAGAAAACGAGACCGCTTATGGACATGAGCATGAAGTTCCTGACTCTGAGCTATCGAATAAAGACTATTTGCTTGAAACAGGCAAGGCTGCTGTTATACGGGAAGGAAAGGATGTTACTATCACTGCTTTCTTACTGAAATTAATTGATACGCTGAATGCAGCAGATTTACTTTTAAGTGAAGGTATAGAAGCTGAAGTTATTGACCTTAGAACTTTAAGACCACTTGACACTGAAACTATTATTAATTCTATCAAAAAGACTAATAGGTTAGTGAGTGTAGAGGAAGGTTGGCCGTTTGCAGGAATAGGGGCGGAGCTATCAGCTATTGTTATGGAAGAGGGATTTGACTACCTCGACGCTCCAGTTGTACGTGTAACCGGCAAAGATGTTCTCTTACCTTATGCTGCAAATCTAGAAAAAAAGGCGTTACTGCAAGTAGAAGATATAGTTGATGCTGTACGTCAGGTCTGCTTTAGAAAAACGTAGGTATTCAGCAGAAAGATCGTAGCTAAGCCGAGAAGTATAAAAGCTGAAAGAATATCAGTTGTTGCTGATGTTAGGATCGAAGAAGAACGGCAGGATCGGATTCTAAACCGTGGAGCATTATAGGAATGAAAGTTCCAATAAATATTGCAATGATTGACATCATAAACATGGAAGCCACAAATATAATCTCTACTTTGAAACTATGAAATCTTATTGCCAGTACTATTGATGAAATAGTAGATAAAATTATCCTATTTAACAGACCTATCAAAAATTCTTTTATTAGTATTCTGTTTGCATTTTGCTCAGTTAAATATTTTGTTGCGATTGCCCTGATGGTTAGAGTTACTGTTTGAGATACTGCGTTTCAGCTCATTGATGCGATTATTGGCATAATTATTGGGAGTACTACAAAACTCTCTTTTACATTAGAGAAAAAGCCAAATACTATACAACATATTGTTGCTGCTAAGAGGTTAAACAACAACCAAGGTAGCCTTTGAAATATAGTTTTATGTATAGGGGCACTTAAATCTGTAGACGATACACAGCTTATTTTAAGTACGTCCACTTCTGTTTCTTGTTGAACAACTTTTATTACATCTCCTATCAAGATCACACCTATAATCTTACCGCGCTTATTTACTACTGGAGCTGATAATAGAGAATAATCTTTATATATTCTTGCCCCTTCCTCTTGGTCTACTCCAGTTTTAATGATTTTTATGTCCTGACTTATTATCTCTTTAATGTTGTTTCCCCTGAGTGAGATATTACCTTATTTAAATTAACACTACCTATAGGTTCTAATTTTGAGTTAATGATAAAGATCTGTTGAAATATCTCTGGTATTTTATTATAGCTACCTAAAAATTCTGTTAGCTCGTTTATCGTCCAATAATATGGTGCTTTAACCATGTTTTTATGTATCAACCTTCCAGCACTTTCTTCTGGATATGATAGCAACTCCTCTACTGACTTTTGAGTTGCGTTGGGCAATTGTTCATACCAATATTCATACCTTCACCTTACTTCTTAATAGACACACGTGCTTGATTCCTTTAAACATCAGAGTATAATAAGATTATTTTAAATTAACTACTATTTGGTTAAATTTCTGTTTTGTGTACTATTATTGCTATTAATAGTGAATATATTAAAATCTAAAGCGTAATGAAAACTTATTTAGAAATTCTTGAACACTTTCAGAGCTTAGATAAAATTATTTCTGTTATTAGGAGGTGTCTTTGACATAGAAAAATTGAAGCTGCGCCATGCGGATCTGGAGTATCAAGCTGCAGATGACGATCTATGGCAAGACCACCAAAAGACACAAGAAATCTTAAAAGAACGTTCTAAGATTAAGAGTGATGTAGAGTCGTATTCAAAGTTAGAAAGTGATTACAACGATGCTATTACCTTAATGAAATCTGCTATTGATGAGAATGATGAGGAATGTTTCTCTGAAGTTGAAATTGAACTAATAAAGCTAGAGAAATAAATTAAGCGTAAAGAAACAGAATCTTTATTTACGGGTGAAGTTGATAATAATGACTGCTTCTTGGAAATTCACTCAGGAGCTGGCGGAACAGAGAGCAACGATTGGGCTGAAATGCTCATGCGCATGTATGTAAGGTGGGCAGAGATTTATCACAACTTTAAAGTTGAAATTGTGGAAAAATTAGAGGGAGAATTAGTTGAGATAAAGTCTATAAAGATGAAGATCATTGGAGAAAAATCCTATGGATGGGCGAAAAGGGAGAGGGGAATTCACAGACTGGTTAGAATATCACCATTTATTGCAAACAGTAAACGCCATACCAGCTTTGCAAGCGTGGGAGTGACGCCAGTAATAGAAGATTCAATTGATATTGCTGTGGATGAGAAGGATTTAAAGATTGACACCTACCGCGCTTCAGGGGCGGGTGGCCAGCATGTAAACCAAACCGAGAGTGCAGTGCGCATTACGCATATTCCAACAGGTGTCATAGTTCAGTGCCAAAATAGCCGTTCCCAGCGTCAGAATAAAAGTGAGCCACTGAAGTTACTTAAAGGACGTTTATACCAAATTGAGCTGGAGAAAAAAGAACAGGAAATGGCCGAAGAATACTGTAAAAAATGCGTCATAGGCTGGGGTAATCGAATTAGATCATATGTTGTACATGCGTATCAAATGGTGAAGGATTTAAGAACCGGATATGAAGTAGGCAACATAAATTCCGCCTTTGATGGCAACATAGTTA
Organism: Prosapia bicincta; assembly: GCA_036971475.1. Taxonomy (NCBI): domain Eukaryota; kingdom Metazoa; phylum Arthropoda; class Insecta; order Hemiptera; family Cercopidae; genus Prosapia; species Prosapia bicincta. The sequence goes on from JBAIZL010000002.1 coordinate 288,305,359, forward strand.
GCGTGCTCACTAATAAAAATTAGGATTTTATATGGATGTACCAGATTTCTAAAGCGATAAAAATCACTTGACAACCCCCACGCGCACCACTATCATAACACTGAAGCTAATTATTTATCTTCGCAATCTGTGCAGGTTAATGACAAAAAACTTAGAGTATTGGGTGTATCATGTTTAATTTTTTGCACTATGTGCACCTTATGTCTTTATGAATTTTCTGGATTTTTACCCATACAAGATGAAACGCGCTTATAAGTCGTTTAAGACAGTAGAAAACGCCTAATTGACAAGGGAGAATGTGTATACTAGCTGCCCCGGGGTTTTTTTGAATTTTTACCTTGGTAAATTTCTTAAGTAACCTAGTTCTAGCTTCAAAGTAAGAGCAACGTCCCAGACAGACAGTAATTGCCTGAGCTGCGGCGTAGAACTAGAGCCCTGGTAAGTAATTATTTATGTTGGTAATAGGCAAATAACAATTAATAATAACACATTTCCAATAAAAGTAATACTTACCCCAGGAAAAAGGGCTAGAACCATTACACAATCTTTTCTGCTTCTCTGCCTCTTTCTTCGCCGATTTGGATACCCTCATCCCTGCCTTTTTCATGTCCGATTTGGATAGCTTCCTTTCTGCCTTCTTTTCTACTTTGTTCAAGGCAAGAGACATTATCATTCTCATTTTTCTCAATCAATCCATATAGGGCTCGTTCATCATCAGTCCAATTGTATTTAACTAGCTGATCGTAAGCTTGACCGATAATTACATCTTCCCCTACTATTTTTTTTTTCAAATCCTTTTCGCTAGTTTCACTTGCATATTTGAAGAAATAGAACCACCTTTCAACTATATTTATCACTTTTTCCTCTTTTGTTTTTGGAAATTTCGGTAGTTCTATGAAAGTAAAACTAAAATCCTTCAGATCATGCTCATAGGTTTTCTTATCGAGAATAACGTGATCTGATTTGTAGGCTGCTTTTCTAGGAAACAGAACAAAATCAGTGATGGCAATAAAGATTAAGGTCTTGGTACTTGCCTACGCTAGCTTTTCTTGAGTAAGCTTTAGAAGCATAGAACTGTGAGCGTTTTTCAAAACCACTTACTCTAGCGACTTGCATCTCGCAAATAAATTTTACGCCTGTAGAATCATCACACAATACATCGACAATACTTTCCTTTTTAGAAGCAATATCAGGGTCTAGAATAGTACTAAGAAAGTTTACCTCCTCTATTTTTTTCTTACCAGTGCGGCTAAAAATATCATTGACAAAGTGAATGAGAATGTTTTTATTGTCGTTGTTACCAAATATACGCCTAAAACCATAATTATTCTTTGGATCTAAAAATTTTGACAAGACTATAAGTAACTCACTTGAAAAGTATTAATAATTATACATAATTCTGAAGAAATATTCAATCATATTTTTCTGAATGGCCATTTTCCACCTTGCAGACTCTGCCAAAATATTAAACAATTTACTAAGTCAAAAAAAAAAGGCAAGAGAGTCCCCGTGTGTGGCTAGTTATTTATATGTACCTCAAATATCGGCGTTTTTTACTCTAAACTCTGCAATTTGGCTGCTTTTAATCGCCACTATCCTAAATTTCAAACATTAATAAATTTACTAAGCAGGAAAAAAGGCAAAACACCCTGGGGCAGCTAGTATCCAAATTCTCCCTTGTCAATTAGGCGTTTTCTACTGTCTTAAACGACTTATAAGCGTGTTACAGCTTGTATGGGTAAAAACCCAGAAAATTCATAAAGACATAAGTTGCACATAGTGCAAAAAATTAAACATGATATGCCCAATACCCTAATTTTTTTTCATTAACCTGCACAGATTGCGAAGATAAATAATTAGCTTCAGTGTAATGATAGTGGTGCGCGCGGGGGTTGTCAAGTAGTTTTTATGCCAGTTTTTATAGCTCCCTGTTTTCAAATAATAATGTTTCTAGGCCACTTTTTACCTTTTATAGTATGTTTGCATATTGAAACTATAAAATTGAATTTATGTACCTACGTACCGTAACCCCAGTTTTAGAAAGATTTCCCACGCTTTATCCTGTTTTGGGTATTACAGGCCCCAGACAATCTGGTAGAACAACCATTGCAAAAACATTGTTTAAGCACTTGCGGTATGTATCTTTAGAAAATATTGATACCCGTTTTCAGGCGCAAATTGACCCTAGGGGGTTTCTAGCTAATTACCAGCAGAGTGCTATTTTTGACGAAATACAGTATGTGCCTTAGTTATTATCATACCTTCAAGAAATAGTTGATAAGTCCCCTGTAAAGTGTCGATACGTGCTAACAGGGTCGCAGCAAGCCTTAAAACTTCATATGTCAATTCAATTGGGTTGTCTATATTAAAACGTTGTAAATAGCTCTACAGCTCTCTGCATATAATCCCTATGTCTTTGTCGAGTGATTACAGGAGTGTCTCTATCGTAACCAAATTTTTCCTCTACTTTTTCTTTAATCACAGAGATTAGTCTCTCCGTCCCTATTCCTTTTAAAATAGAAATGGGTAAAAAAATCCATGCCGTTAATTTTTATGTTGTGATCATTGACATCGTCAGCTTTGCTCATTACGTAAATGGTGTAATTACTTACAACGTTGAAATTGATGTTATCACGCTGCTTAAAAGGAAATAGTCCTATTACTAAATCAGCTTCACATGACCTCTTTCTTGCTCGGCTTATGCCTTCTGATTCTATCGGATCTGAACTTTCCAGAATTCCAGCAGTATCAGAAAGGATGATTGGGTATCCTCAATATGAGCTTCAAGTATATCCCTTGTTGTGGCTGCATACTTAGAAACAATAGCGATATCCCGTTTGGCCAAGAAATTAAACAGAGTTGATTTACCAACGTTTGGTTCACTAGTTATTCCAACATGCAAGCCTTCACGCAATCTTTCGCCCCGCCTCTTATCATTTAAATGCTCTTGTATCGACTGCACAAGAGCTTGTACCTCACTACTGATTTTTTCCAGGTCAGTTCTTTCTGTTACAACATCCTCTGGAAAGTCTATATACGCTTCATTTTTAGATTATATCGTTCTTAACCTCTGTCTCCAATTGCTGTACAGTCTCTCCAGCTCCCCTGACATCTGCTTAATTGCTTGTCTGGCTTGCATTTTTGTTTCGGCATCCATTAAGTCTGCAATCCCTTCTATCTGCGTTAAGTCAAAATTGCCATTTATAAAAGCTCTAAGCGAGAATTCCCCAGGCTTGGCCATAACAAAGATTTTTGATAATTCCTCCAAGATGATTTTTATAATCGCCTTACTTCCATGCACCTGTAACTCTATAACATCCTCGCCGGTAAAGCTGTTTGGAGAAGGGAAATAAATGATTATTCCATTGTCAATCAATTGACCTAAATTATCATATAGGTCAACTAAAGTAGCAAACCTTGGTTTAATGTCTTTCCTAATATGAAAATGATTTAAAGCTTTAAGTGCATGGTTACCTGAAATCCTGACTACTGCAACTCCTGACTTACCAAATGCAGTTGATAGAGCAAAAATAGTTTCATCCGTATTTGTCATATGTAAACTAGTTTATATCTCAGCAATATTACACTTAAGAAACCTAATTTGAAAATACTGAAAATTTTCATTTACTTGTTAACTTTTATTACTATATTAGTATTGTATTAATAAATTAAAGATACCTGTCCTACAAAAAAATCTTTGAAGTTTGCTAGTATCAGTTCAATATATATTATAGAATTGATTGTTAACTAATATTCTTGTTTATGAGTCAAATACTAATTTTACTGTTGATAATATTGCCAATTAAGTTGCTTGCAGTCGAGATAGAAATTATTGCAGATGTAAATGGTGAACCAATTTCAAATCTAGATATTGAAAAACGCATTAAACTGATAAACTCATTGTTTGGCACCCAAGATGGACAGGAACTGAAGCTTCAAATTCTTAGACAGTTAATAGATGAAATTACCATCATCAATGAGACGCAAAGGTTAAATATAAAATTGAGTGATGAAGAGTTGAATAACGCTATCTTACTATTTTTAACTAAAAGCTTTAAAATCAAAAATGATGAAATCGATCAATACATAAAAAACCATAACATAGACCTTAGTATTTAAAAAAAAAAAGATAAAATGTCAGCTTTTGTGGAGTAAAATTATTGAAACAAGAATCGTGCCATTTACCAACATAAGCAACAAGGAAGTAAACGATATGCAAGAGCAAATAGAAAAGCCGAATTACCTTATTACGTTTCAAGAGTTCATAATTCCCGCTCAGAAAGATAGGGATGTGTATGGTATGGCTGAAGAGCTAATGGAAAAATTACGCAATAGTAATAACAACTTCACTCCAGGTTCTCCAATAAAGATGCGCAAAGCAACAGTTAACTTGAATCAACTAAAGGCAACCTCAAGGGCATTTTAGAAGGACTAGAAACTGGCGACATAGCAGGTCCAGTCAATCTCTAGGAAAGCTATTTTATTATAAAAGTAATAGATAAAGTACAACTTGATCACAAATTATTGGAGAGCACTTTAAAATTAAAACAAATTGTGGGGTAAGACTCAGAAGTTCATTAAACCGTCTCAAGGAACAAATAGCCAATTGTTTAAATTTTGATGAATTGACAGATAATCTTAAGCTGCCAAATGCAAAAGAATTTGAAATAAAAATTCGGGATTTAAATCCTGATTTACAGGCTTTACTTAGTAAAACAGGTGTAAACGAAATAGTAGAATTCAGAGACAATAGCACCGCAAGAGTAATGATGTTGTGTGATATCAAAAGCAGTGCAGCAGATACGGAAGCAATTAAACAGAAAATATATCAACAAAAGATTGTGTTGCAAAGCAACTTGCTACTAGACGACATGCGTAAAAATGCAGCTATTAGTTATCGTTATAGTTGAGATATGGTAAGGGTTTAGTGGTGTAGCTAAGGTACATTAGGTTTTTCTGCTACACAGCTAAACAGATACTTTAATCATTTCATAACACAAACACCTGTCTCTATTCCACACTGAATATTCACCTAATTTACCTTAGAGTTAGGGGTTCTAGGTTCTACTCTTAATTGTTCAACTTTTGTATCAGATTCGTAGCCGGAATCATAACCTGAGTTCTTGCTCTCATAGTTTTGTTTTATTTCTTTTACACTGAAGCCAGCTCTGGTCTCAACTTTTCGATTACTAGTCTGTTGCTGATTTATTAGCCTACTAGAATTTTGTTCATCCGGTTTCATTCGCTCTTGCCACTGACTTACTTTATCTTGCACTAGCCCATGATAAGTCCCAGAATTAGCTTTTATATCTTTTGCTTTTCTCTCTGCCCTTTTCTTGAAAAGATCTACTTTAGCATAAATAGGCTTTGATAACTGCCCCGGTTCTTTCTGCTCTAGGCTAGCAGCCTTTTTTTGCTCTAAAAGATCATTTACATTGCAATAAATAGACTCTTCTGATATACTAGAATAACCACGATCTACCAATGACAAATTTTCGGTAGATGTTTTATATGAATCATATACTCCAGCATAAATAGACTCTTTTGGTATGTTTATTTCCTTTAATGAGTCACTGACCCTAGAGTCATACGCCTCAGCGTAAATGGGCTCTTTAGAAGGCAAAGCATCATAACCAGTGTTCTCTGGCTCATGCTCAAAAGTTCTAGGAGGTTTTTTAGGTGGTATCATATTATTTACTTCAGCGTACATGGATTTTGTATTTGTTGGCTTATAAGCAAAAGTTATGGGAGGTTTTTTAGGCGGTATAGCTGAGTTAGCTTCAAGTTTCAACTTGACTACTTCCTTCATCAAAAACCTCTCATTCTTCGAAAATCTTTAATATATTCTTCTTTTCTTTGTTATTTTGAGGTATTGCGCCATGTATTATTAATTCACCGAGGACTAAACAGCATTTTTCTCTGTAATATGTTAAAAACTTCCTAGCTTGCCCCAGCGCCCCTTTCTCATGAGCAAGCGCCCTGTTATATTCACAAATCATATGAGCGTTAATGAGTAGCGCCATTGCATCATAGTTAAGACTGTTTACTGCGTGTCCAAAGGCACGGGTTAAAACTTGATCACTATTCATGTTAAACGATTCTGTATTTTTAAAAGGATTAGTTTTCGAAACGATTTTTTTAATATTATTTGTTACATTATGAAGGCTCAAAGATAGTTTCACACCTTTTATGTTGTTACTTCTAGTAGATTTAATTAAACAATTATTATTTATTAAACCCATAATTGTACCCCTCTGCAAAAGCTCACCATTATTTCGCACAATTTTAAACTATGAATATTGACTTTGTATTAATATAGCTACCGACGATTTAAAAAACCGCTATTCCGCTCTTAAGCAACACCCTGAACGCTTACACCGTTTCTTCTTTCTGAGCAGTATACAACTCCTTTTTCTTATGTATAATCTTAAAAAGAATCTTCTATACCAAAGTGAAAAATGAGAGAGATTTAATATCAGTATATGATAAGACAAACATAATTGATCTTGCATCATTTCTAATACAGCAACAAATAGAAATTCACTCAACGGGAAATACCTATAAATTACTGTCTGACGCTGGGATAAAAACACAAGAAGTTTCAGATTATACACAATTTCCAGAGATACTACGTGGTAGAGTGAAAACTTTGCATCCTAAAATTCATGGAGGAATACTCTGTGATCGAGAAAAGCACAAAGAGGAAATACAAGATCTAGGAATTGAGCCTATAGACCTGCTTATAATTAATCTATATCCATTTTGGGAGACGGTGAATAGTTGTTCAAATGAGGAGCAAATTATTGAACAAATTGATAAAGGTGGAGTAGCACTAATTACAGCTGCAGCAAAAACTTTCATTTTACTTCGGTCATTTCTAGCATTCAAGACTACGAAACACTGAAGGCTGAGATGGCCAAAAGCAACAATAAAATAACGTTGGAATATAGAAAACATCTAGCAACTAAAGCATCAGCTCTTACCGCATAATATGATTTCAATATTTACAGTTGGTTTTCATCCCAAAGCAATGAATTACCAGAGTTTTTGCTCTATACGGATATAAAGCACAAGAACTAAGGTATGGTGAAAATCCCCCTCAAAAAGCTGCATTTTATAGCAATCAATTCACAAAATCTCCGCTGGAAAAATACATGGCAAAGAGTTGAGTTATAATAATATAGTGGATATAGAATCTGCGCTTAACATAGTTTCTGAGTTTCAAGAACCTGCAGCAGTGATAATCAAACACAATAACCCATGTGGTGCTGCTATTGGTAATAATGCTTGGGAGGCATATGAAAAGGCCTTATCGTGTGATGAAGTGAGTTGTTTCGGTGGTATAGTCGCTTTAAATCGGGAGATAGATTTAAAGCTAGCAGAAAAATAAGGCGAAATATTTTTAGAAGTGGTGATAACACCATCAGTAAACAGTGAAGCATTAAAAATTTTACAAAAAAATAAATGTTTAGGAGTGATTATTCACAGACCCTTTTCAGCAAAATGCAAAATATCAGATCAAAAACGTTGTCGGTGGATTTCTAGTGCAAGAAAATAATAACCATACAATAAAAGTAGAAAAAATAAATCAATTAACAGAACACACTGCAATAAAAAAAGAAGATCTCATTTTCGCTTGGAAAATATGTAAGCATTTGACGTCCAACGCAATAGTCATAGCAAAAGATGATTGTACCATCGGCATCGGTACAGTACAAACGAGCAGAATAGACAGTGTGAACATCGCGGTAAAAAAGGCAGAAGAGAGGTGTAAAGGTGCAGTAATTGCTTCAGATGCATTTTTTCCATTTACAGATAGCATAGTAGTAAGTGCAAAACATGGAGTTAGAGCCATACTTCAGCCTGGTGACTCGCTGAGAGATCAAGATTTGATAGCAGTTGCAAATGAGAATAAAATCGATATGTTTTTCACTGGTGTTCATAGCTTTTTTCATTAGGTTTCATAGACCAGAATTCAGGAAAAGACTACGATGTTATCCAAGTAGCCCCTCTCTTGTCATTCCAGTGCCCTTTTCGGGTCATGCCAGTGCTTTCCTCCTGTCATGCCAGTGCGTAACACTGGCATCCAGCATTTCCATAATCATCAAAGACATTGCATTACTCAAGGCAAAATTATACATTTACCAAAATTTCTGGATCCCTGGGATGACGCCATCATAAAGCGTCACGCACTGGAATGACAACATTTGTGCAAAAACAAATGTTAGTTCATAAATTGCCCTAGCTACAAACATTAAAAAATTTACCAAATGAAGAAAAAAGGCAAAAGATTCCCTGGTCAATATTTATTTTCTGTATTGGCGTTTTTCAGCCTTAAACACTGCAGTTTAGCTGCTTTTAGAAGCAACTAACCTCAGCTTAAATGTTTAAAAAATTTACTAAGCAGAATAAAAGGCAAAATAATCCCGTGTTAGAAGTTGCTCACTCTTTAATCCTGCAAATCGGCGTACTATACTGTCTTAAACGCTTTATAAGCCCGTTTCAGCTTATATAGGGAAAAACCTAGAAATCTAGGTGAAATTTATAAAGACATAAGGTGTACATAGTGCAAAAATTAAAAAATAAGACGCCTACCTCGTGATACTTTGTCGTTTTAATCTGCACAGATAGAAGATAAATTAATACCTTAAGTATCAAGGTGGCAGTTTGGACAGGGGTTGTCAAGTAGTTTTTTATTCCAAGCTCCCTGTTTCAGTTTGTACGGTTGTGCCTACTTTACGTAGGGATATTTATTCTTTTTAAAAAGTAATCTAACTGGCACGCCTTCGGTAAAGAAATTTCTTCTAAGGCCATTAATTAAATAGCGTTTATCACTCTCATCAACACTTTCAGGTACGTTGCATATTAAAGAAAAAGCTTGAGGTTTAGTGCCAATTTGAGCGATATACTTTACTTTAATCGCCCTACCTTTTACAAACGGGTGAGGATGACTGTCTGAAGCGTCGATTAGCCACTTATTCAATTTTGCAGTGCTGATTTTCTTGTTTAAGAATTCATTTACTTCAAGGTATTTATCTATTACGTCACTGCAACGCATACCTTTAATGCAGAAATCGTCATAGTTGGTACTTCCAGAAATAACCTAGTTATCTCCTGCTGTTTCAAAAATTTTATCAACTTGCTCCTGTCATCTTTATTTATTAAGTCCCACTTATTTAAAACAATGATAATCCCCTTTCCTACTTTGATTGCAGCTTCACCAATTGTTAAATCCTGTTGCTCAATACCAAGCAGGGAGTCTAGCATTAAAACCACCACATGAGAGCGATTTATTGATTACATGCTTTTCTCAACAAATCTCGATTCTAAATTATCTACAACATTTGCCTTTCTGCGAATTCCTGCAGTGTCGATGCGAGTAATTAGTTCTCCATGATAATCATATGTAATATCTACAGAGTCACGTGTGGTACCTGGTTCCGAACTCGTTATTAGCCTATTTTCTGCAAGTAAGCTATTTAAAAAAGTTGACTTTCCAACATTTGGGCGGCCGATGATTACAACTCTAAGTCTACTGGGCTCGCTTTCAAGCAGATCAGCGTTTTCATTTGAATCTCCAATAATGCTAGCTAATGCATCGTAAAGATCGATCATGCCAAGATTATGTTCGGCTGAAATGTACACTGGACCTACGAAATTAAAAAACTGCAGGTAACCAACCACTTCGGATTTACTATTTTCTATGAGTATTATAGGCTTATTTATTTTTCTCTTCAGCCACTTTGCAAATACCTTGTTTTGCTCATTTTGCACTTTTGCATCAACAAGAAAGAAAATTACACCTGTGCTCAATAAAGAAAATTCAATTTGTTCAATAACTTGTAACGAAAAACTGGTTTGGTCATTCCATCCTCATGTGTCTATAACTTCAAACTCCAAATCACTAATTCTTCCTATTCCCTTACGTTACCCCTATCTCTTGTTACCCCGGGAATGTTACTAACTACTGCTGCTTTTCTTCATACAAGCCTATTAAATAAGGTTGATTTGCCAGCATTTGGCAGGCCTACTATAGCGACTATTAGCATCGTTTAAGAGCATATTTTGTACGAGGTAAAATTATAATCAAACGTTTTCAATTCAACTATTGACTTTGTAGATTACATCAATATTCTAAAATTAAGATAAAATATCTTAATTTTATTATGTAAAATATAGGGGGTGGTTAGGCCAACAGAGTACATCACAAATGTCAGTCCAGAAAAATTAAAACAACTAGAGTATTAAAAAGAAACGAGGGGATTGCAACCGAACACGTTAGTACAAGAATGTATTGATGAGCATATGAAGCAAAACATCTCAGCTACATCGCATGAAATCTCTCGGGCTCATAGCTCATATAATGATGCAGAAGAGTTACCTATAGGTGAAGCTGTAGCAAATGTAGCAAGTGAATGGCTAGAATCTATAAAAAATGCAAAAGAGAAAAAGTACATACTTAGAATACCACTTCATCCCGGAAGAGGGTCAGCAATAATGGATAGTTTGATATATAGATTTAACCATCTCACACGTAACGATGATAACGTTAAGGGAGATGACAAACGCAAACTAGATCCTGTTTGGTCAGAAATATATGATCTTGTTTCAAAAGGTAATTATTTAAGCAAAGAAATGTTGAAATTATTGCCAGAAGATATAATAAAAAAACGTGAAGATTACTTGTCAAACTGTAACTGTAAATTATTTTTGGTAGCTCCAATTCTTATGAGTTAAAGCTGATTTTAAATATTGCAGTTTATAGTTACATATTTAGAAAATGGCCTGCAAAGTCTTATTAAATTATTGTCTAAAGGCTTATTTAATTAAGATGTATGGGATTTGTGTGCTCGTTAAATAATTGCCCTCTTAAATTTTCAATTAAAACAATTTAAACATATTTTATTTAGCCAAAAAAATTATAAAATTACAACCAACATACACATTTCTGAAACATTGCGCTAGTTACTGATTAGTGAACATTTAACATTTGACTTATGAGGAAATATACACATTAATAAATCGATGGCTGAAATGGCTCTGTTTTCGAATTTGCTTGTTTGTTCTTCTCATAATTAATTCTTACAATTTAAACGGAAAACAAATGCACCAAATACTGCATAAATTACATTTATGTACGCATTGAAAAATTTAAAGTTCATTAATTTTTTAATAGACTGTTTAAGCATTTAAATTTTGTGATAGTTCACCAAGGTTTGAATTTGTTCACTTAGCTGTTTTAACAAGGTGTAGCCTCGCATCCTTCTATTGGAAAAACCTTACAAGATTCCCTCGGTCATGATTTTGAAAAAGGCTTCAGTAGCTCCGCGTTCCATCTTCTTGGCGACGTGCGCTTTCTTCTACATTATGTTTACGAAAAATTAAAAAATGACTACTACATTAAAAATTTAAAATAAAACCTTTCCTCGCTCTTGACACTACAGACATTTTCTGTTCCTACATTTTGGCTAGATGAGAATTAAAATATCGTTGCAAGCAGGCCCTCCTAGCTACCGCACATCGGGTGTGCGCATATTACTTTAATTTTTGTTTATAAACTCTTTAAACGTGAATTCTTTACGTTTTTACCAGCGAACAACCAAGAATTTCCGAAATCCGTACCAACCTGTGATGATGTGAATGACATTGATGAATCTTTAAATACTCTAATTCCTAGCAATCCTAATACTCCTTATGATATGTATGAACTCATTGAAAAGGTGTGTGATGGAAGGAAGTTTTTTGAACTAAAAACTGATTTTCCTCGTAATGTTATACGGTTTTGGTAGAATTGGGGGTAACACTGTAGGTATTGTTACAAATCAACCGATGCACCTTGCAGGATGTCTGGATATTAATTCTTCAAGAAAAGCCGCAAGATTTGTAAGGTTTTGTGATGCATTTAACATCCCTATTGTCACACTTATTGATGCTCCAGGGTTTCTGCCAGGTACGAATCAAGAATACAGTAATATAATACAACACGGAGCAAAATTTCTTTACGCTTACGCTGAAGCAACTGTACCGAAAATTAGCCCTATCACTAGAAAAGCGTATGGTGGTGCATACATTGTCATGAACTCCAAACATCTAAGAGGCGATATAAACTACGCTTGGCCAACTGCTGAAATAGCTGTGATGGGCCCTGAAAGTGCAGTTGAAATTATATTTCGACATGAAAAAGATCAACAAACACTGATTAAAGAATACAAAGAAAAATTTGCTAATCCGTTTTTTGCCGCATCGTATGGATATATTGATGATATCATAGTACCAAGTAAAACCGGGCATCACCTTCATAAAGCATTGGAGCTGCTCATAAACAAGAAAGTAGAAAGGATATGGAAAAAGCATGATAACCTACCTCTATAACATTCTCCCAAGTCTTTTTTTACAAGATATTATAAGTGTAATTAAGTTTGCTGTTACCAAGACTCGAACTTGGGACCTCATCATTACCAGTGACGTACTCTACCACCTGAGCTATAACGGCAGGGTTCATATATATATATATATATATGAATAACATAAAAAAGAATAAGGAAAAAGAAGAAGAGAGAAAAAGATTAGCGAAAGCTTTAAAGCAAAATATTCTAAGAAGAAAAAGCAGTAACAGAGTAGACAAAGTAAACCCCTTTCAAAACTTGTTTGTGGCGAGGAATTTTCAGGAAGAATTCCGCAGTATACCAAAATGTATTTGAGGAAAATTTAACGACAAAATTACAACCAAAAACTTAAGTTTTGAAGGAGGTCTTATGCCAGAACTACCAGAAGTGGAAGTAATCTCTAACTTTGTGTTTGATAAAATAAAAAACAAGCAGTTCAGTGATGTTATAGTAAACAATTGGAATTATGTGTACCAATAACAAAAAATATCGATGATGTACTAAAGGACAAAGTCATAAGTGATGTAAAACGCAGAGGAAAATATATAATCTGGTACACAAGCGATGACACAATTATCATCATACACCTTGGTATGAGTGGTATGCTGAAGACAATCAAGCGCAGAATAATACATGATCATGTGATATTTTTATTTTTCGACAACACTTCAATAGTCTTTAATGGCCCAAGAAGGTTTGGATTAGTTATTGTTTTAAACAAAGCGCAAGAAGTATACTTTTTTAATGGCTTAGGAATAGAATCTCTCACAGATGAGTTCAATGGAGATTTTTTACAGAAGTTGCTGAAGAACAGAAAAGCAAATATCAAATCAGCATTAATGGACAATAAATTAATAGTTAGCGTAGGTAACACATATGCTTCTGAGAGCTTGTTTAGGGCCCGCATATCACCACTGAGGTCAGAAAAGGATTTAACTTACGGAGAGTTCGAAAAGCTTGTTACTGAAATAAAAAATACTCTAAGCGATGCAATTGCTGCAGGCGGTTCCACACTGAAAGACTATTCACAACCACCTGGATCAGCTGGATACTTTCAAAATAACTTTTACGTATATGGTAAAGCTCAAAAACCTTGCAAGATCTGCAACAATATTATAACACTTATACGACAAAATGGCCTTAGCACTTATTTCTGCAATGCATGCAGAATTAAATTTCATTTTTGAGTATGACATTTTCACCTGAGGAAGACCCGTTTGTTTTGTTTTCGAAATGGTACAATGAAGTTTCGTGTAAACAACCAACTGGAATGACGCTAGCAACTTGTAGCAAAGACTGTGTTCTATCTGCCAGAGTGGTATTATTAAAGGGATACGGTAAAGAAGGCTTCGTGTTCTTTACCAACGCAAACAACAGAAAAGGAAAATAATTGACCGAGAATCCCAAAGCGGCATTAGTATTTCACTGGATAGAGTTGTCTAGGCAAGTGCGAGTTGAAGGGGAAGTTAAACTCTTAAACAGTACAAAAGCTGACGAATATTTCTATTCTCGAGCACGTGCTAGTCAAATTAGCTCATGGTGTTCAAAACAATCAAATGTTTTGAACAATTGGCCAGACTTCGAGCAAGCTATTAAACTGAAGGAGAAGAAATTTTACAATGCACAAATCCCTCGCCCTGATTTTTGGGTAGGATTCTCCGTAATCCCCAAAGTAATTGAATTCTAGCAAGAAGGTAAATACAGAAGACACACCAGATTTAGATATACCCTTATTAAAGCAAACAATTGGAAAGTAGAAGAACTATATCCCTAACGTTATTAGAAAGCTCCAGCATCTGCTTTTTGCCTACCAATAAACAATGGAGACATAAAACGTGAAATGTAAACCATTGTCTCCATTATGGGTGATATAGTTGGAGACGTAAATAAACAAATTTTGATCCTTGTCTCTAAACTGTTGCTATCGTTTTTATATAACTTACAACCAACATTTCTTACATTAACTAAATCTTTTAAATTCTACACTCGCCGCTACTTATAACTCACTTTCACGCAGTACTGATTGTCTTTAAAAAGTAATCTAACATTTTTTATTCCTTGACTACGAAGCTTCGACGCAGATTATTTAGCGGCCTGGGCATTTTCAAAAAGTGTGATATATCCACTACTTTCTGCACTGTCTTGTTTTGGGTGACGTTTTTGCATTTCTTTTTCATGCTGCTTTCTATAATGGGGAGTTTTCTTGCACTGATCGTTCCGACATTTTTCTTAAATACTGAACTTTTACTTTTGCAAGCCCAGATTTATGAAGTCCTAAAACTTTTGCTGCCTTTTCTGATAAATCTATTATTCTACCTTCAATGAATGGCCCTCTATCATTAACCCTTATAATAAGCTTTCTTCCATTTTCTAAGTTAGTGACAAGAACAAAGCATGGTAGAGGTAAAGTCTTATGCGCTGCAGAAATTAAGTGACGGTTAAATACTTCACCATTGCCTGTAAGTGTGCCATGATCTTCTATTCCATACCACGATGCTACTCCTACCTCTTCGTAATGATTACAGTGTTTTTCTTATGGTAGGTTACGCCGTTTATTGTGTAGCTATTTCCCATTTTGTAATGACCTGCAGTATTATTACACTTGCTGCGAAAACCGCAACTACTTATCAAAACAAATGTTAAGCACAAAAGTGCTAGATTTTTTATCATTGTATTCAGTGAAAGGGTTCGATACCATGAGGATTTTAAATTATACTATAATAGATTTAGTAATAAGTAAACGTCTACTGCTAAATATGAACAGTACTCAAAAAGAAGCAATACATATAATTGGCATAGATGGAATCGAGATGAGCGCAATTTCTGAAATTCTTCACAATTCTAGTTATAAAGTCCAAGGTAGTGATATGCGATCAAACAATAATGTAAAAAGGTTACAAAAGTTTATATTGGCCACAATGCCGATAACGTTGAGCAAGCTCAAGTGGTTGTATATTCTTCTGCAATAAAATCTGACAATGTGGAGTTAGTTGCAGCAAGGGGTAATAATAGAACCATTCTGCACAGGTCAGACATGCTTGCTGAAATTATGAAAGATAAATATGTGATAGCACTCTCAGGCTCAAGTGGAAAGACAACAACAATTGCTATGATTGCTTCCATTTTTGATCATTCCAGTATTGATGCAGCTGTAATTGTGGGAGGGATATTAAACTCCTACCGAAATAACTCAAAACTTGGCAATAGTGATATTTTTTTGATCGAAGCTGACGAGTCTGATGGAACTATGTTAAAATTCCTGCAAATATTGCTGTCATAACGAGTATCAACAATGACCACATAGATCATTACGGTACGTTTGAAGATATAAAAAATGCATTTTCTCAATTTATAAACAGCGCAGACTTTGCAGTTTTGCCTGGCTCTGTAGGCATCAATTATGATGCAGGTAATTCTATTACGTTTGAAATTGAGAATGGTAGCATAAGAGCCAGTAACATTAAGCAGCATGTTAGCAGCATAGAATTTGATGTGTTGATTGACAATAACCACAGAATAAAAAACATAGTAGACTACTGTCAAACGCAATAGGTATTCACAAAGTCAGCCACGCTACTTTGCAGCTCTAGCTGCAATATCGGTTGCGGTAAAACTTGGAATTGGCGTTGCAGATATTAAAAAAGGTCTTTTGGAGTTTAAAGGAGTAGCAGGGAGATTTTCTTTAATTGCCGACATTAAAGGCGTCAAGTTAATTGAGGATTATGCTCATCATCCAAACGAAATACAGATAACCCTGGCAGCAGCACTCGAGAAATGGTAATAAGGATTATCGAACCGCTTCGTTTTGCTTGTATTCGTAATTTTTTTGATGAATTCATACGACTTTTCATGATGTTTGACCATGTAATCCTCAATCCTGTTCATCCTCCAGAAGATAAGCCTATTTCAGGTTGCGGGATTTATGATATACAAAATGCTTTAATCGGCAATGGGTTTAGTAACGTAAAGACTGTGAGTGATGCTTTGCTCATTTCACATTTCATCAATGATTTGACAAATTCAGGTGATGTAGTATTATTTATTGGTGCTGGTAGTAATATAGCTAAGCTAGCAAAAGAAACTGCAACACTTATGTCAGAAGTAGAGGTTTAATATGATGAAAAAGATAATCAACAATGTGTCCGCAAGAGAAATTTTAGATAGCAGGGGTTACCCAACCGTTGAGGTAGAAATTGAACTTTGTGATGGGGCAATAGGTAGAGCATCTGTACCTTCCGGAGCTTCCACTGGTAAACTAGAAGCCTTGGAACTAAGGGACCAAGACGAAAAAATGTATTGTGGAAAAGGAGTGCTGAAAGCTGTTCAAGCTGAAAATGGAGTAATAGCGAATGAAATCATTGGCATGGATGCAGCAAACCAGAGTGTAATTGATAAGGCTTTAATTGAGCAAGATGGAACAAAAAACCAAATCTAAACTTGGAGCAATTGCAACTTTAGGGGTATCTCTTGCGATTGCAAAAGCAGCAGCAAACAGTTTCAAAATGCCGGAGGAGAGCAGGCAAGTGTTATGCCGTTTCCAATGATTAACATATTTAATAGTGGAGTACATGCGGACAATAAACTTTATTTTCAAGAATTCATGATTCTTCTATTGGAGCTGAAGCTTTCAGTGAAGCAATCAGAATGTCTGCGGAGGTATTTCATAACTTGCGCAGCATTCTTAAGAAAAAAGGCTATAGTACAAATGTAGGAGATGAAGGTGGTTTTGCACCGAATATTGAGAGCACTGGAAAAGCACTTGACTTGATCATGCATGCTATAGATTCTGCCGGCTACTCAGTGCTAAATCACTTTGTACTTGGCTCGATTTTGCTTCATCTACTTTTTATAAAGATGGAATTTACAAATTTGAAAATAGAGAGCTTACTTCAGAGGAAATGGCCCAGTACTACTGTGACCTTGTGGGAAAATATCCAATAACTTCCATAGAAGACGCAATGAGTGAGGACGACCATAAAGGTTGGAAGTTACTTACTGCAAGGCTAGGAAATAACATTTAACTGGTCGGGGATGACCTGTTTGTTACGAATTGTGAGCTAATACGTAAAAGAATAGAGGAGAAAATGGCAAATGCCGTAATAATTAAGCAAAACCAGATACGGAAAATTTTGCTGCTATTCAAGTGGCAAAATGAAATAGCTATAAAGCCGTCATTTCACACCGCTCAGGTGAAACCGAAGACACAACGATATCTCATATAGCAATTGCATCAATTGTGGGCAGATAAAAACTGGTTCGCTATCGCGTTCTGATAGGTTTGCAAAGTATAACGAGCTGCTGAGAATAGAAGTAACATTAGGGAGAGATGCCAAATATTATAATGGGTTAGCATGGACTTCATAGACGAGGTTGAATTATATTTAAAAGCAGATAATGGTGGCGATGGTTGTGCGAGTTTTAGCCGAGAAAAATTCGTCGAATTTGGTGGTCCAAACGGTGGTACTGGAGGAAAAGGTGAAAAACATAGTTTTTGTTAGCGATGCAAACCTCAATACTTTGCCTAACTTTCGTTATAGAAGACACATTAAAGCAGATAGCGGAAAAAATGGTGCAAGCAGAGATAGGTCTGGCACAGCAGGGAAAGATGTGATACTTAAAGTTCCAGTCGGTACACAAATAATCGATGAAGAAAGAGAGGAGGTAATGGTAGATCTTAATAAACCTGATACGGAATTTCAAGTAGTACAGGGGGGAAAAGGTGGTCTTGGGAATACTAACTTTAAATCCTCTACTAATAGGGCTCCAAGACACTTTACCTACGGTCAGCCTGGTGAAGAAAGAAATATAATATTAAACCTAAACGTTTTATCGGATGTTGGTATTATCGGCATGCCGAATGCAGGTAAATAGAAAATTCTAACTCGTTGTTCAAATGCAGATACGAAAGTAGGGGATTATCCATTCACCACGATAAGACCGCATTTAGGTTTAGCGAAAGTGGATGACAGCGAAATTGTGATAGCAGATATTCCTGGAATAATCGCTAATGCTCACCTTGGAGTTAGGCTTGGACATAAGTTTTTGAAGCACATAGAAAGGTGCAAACGTTTACTGCATTTGATTGATATAACTCACGATTACGTCATTTCAGCTTATGACTGTACATATAATGAGCTGAAGCTTTACAATAGTGACCTTGCTCAGAAGGAAGAAATTGTAGTATTAAACAAATGTGATTTGCTGCAGGAAGCAGAAATTCTTGTAAAAAAGGATCACTTGACCAGTTATCTTAATAAAGAACTACTATGCTTATCAATTGATGATGATTTACAGCCCATCCTGAGGTTATTTAGCGAGAAATTGAAAAGAAGCAACCTTAGGGAAATTGATGAATATGATCCTTCAATTGCAACGTATAAACAAATCCGATATTACTTTCGCCGACTTGAGCAATTTTATGTTAAGAATATGATATTTTAGGCATAAAGTTCCCACATGTAAAATAATTCAGAAAAACGCAACGCACATACGACAGAGTTTAAGCACGTGTGTGCACCCACGCACACTGATGAAGATACGCTACATTTTTTTTGGTTGTTTAATAAAAAAGTCTGCAGACGGAGATAAATTTTGAGCTCTCTAAATATCTCTACTGTAATTATAGTAACACTGGATAAATAGGCGAAGTAATTTTTTACTGGAAATCCGTTTTATGCCAAATCTCTATGGTAATAAGACAAATTAAAATGATTCCCCTACGATTAGAGGTCTTACACCTTTTGAATTCATATGTTTACAGTGCCCTAAATTATTTATACTCACATCACATTTTGGGGCCATACAGGGCTTTCCAATATTTGCAATCAAGTTCAAGTTGCTAGTTAAAATTTTATTCTATATTATTATAAGAACTTTAAGGGACACATATGGCAGTTATGCCGGATAAATGGATAAAAGAAAAAGCTGAAACTTTTGAAAAGCTGAAAGCTGGAGTTATAGAGCCTTTTGTGAATTACAAAAGCAGTAAAGGTGTCATATCTTTTGGGCTATCATCTTATGGGTATGATGCAAGAGTGGATAGTAAATTCAAGATTTTTACTAACAATAATTCGGCTGTTGTAGACCCCAAGAATTTTTCCGAGAATAGTTTTATAGATAAGGATCAGATGTATGCATAATCCCGCCAAACAGCTTCGCACTTGCAAGTACAGTTGAATATTTTCGTATACCAAGAGATGTATTAGTTATTTGTGTTGGCAAATCAACTTATGCAAGGTGTGGGATTAATGAAACGTTACCCCCTTAGAGCCTGGGTGGGAAGGTCATGTCACACTCGAATTCTCAAACACTACTCCTCTTCCTGCAAAAATTTATGCTAATGAAGGTGCGTGCCAATTTGTGTTTTTAAATGGTGAAAGCGAATGTGAAAGATCATATGATGATATGGAAGGAAAGTTTAGGTATTACCTTGCCACTAGTGAAGTAAGAGGTTGTCCACAAAATAGTGAACTTAACCTCTTCATAACCCTAGTCATAGCAAGATATACAAAATTTTCAGTAGATGTTGTAAGCCTTTTGATAGCCTTCTATATATTTATAGCTAATCAAAAAGAGGTTTCCTCACGTCATTCCAGTAGCGGAATGACGGTTTATCAAATCGTCGGTAAACCTTTAGCTATACATGCGAGAAGCTATAGCCACTTTCGTTTTACCTGAAAGCAGCAGAGCGCAGCTATTAACGGTGGACAAGCAGCTAAAAAGATCACAAGGCTACTTCCTCTTGGAGTTGCTAAATCTCATCTAGTGAAAGGCCAGTAGATTTTGCTATTAAGTCAACAGATACGCCAGCCTTAAGTAGGTTTCTAGCGACCTCAATATCTCTTTCCTTGCGGTCTTTTCCCCTACCATCTTTTATGCCTTTTTCATGGCCGATTAGGATTGTATCTAGGTGTATGGTCCCAGGGTGTGATGGTCTGATAAAATATGAGAAAAAGATACCATCAAATGAGGAGTTATGGTTACATGGGTGCGCCAGAACAACAGAGATAATTCGTAGAGCAATACAAAATAGTAAAGAGAGCATAGCAAAACTTTCGAAATACTACAACCTTAACCCAAAAACTATTATGAAATGGAGAAAACGCTCATTTATACCAAAGAGGCTGATATGGGTCTAAAGCATCCACGATCAACTACCTTAACTCTGGAAGAGGAAGCTGCAATATTTGCATTTCGCAAGCATACGTTGATGCCACTAGACGATTGTCTTTATGCCCTGCAGTCTACAATTTCACACTTAACCCGCTCTAGTTTGCATCGTTGTTTACAAAGACGTAACATTAGCAGAATGCCAGACGTTGATGGTGCAGCTAAACCAAAAAAGAAATTTAAGCGATATCCCATAGGTTACTTTCATGTTGACATCGCAGAAGTCAGAACAGAAGAGGGAAAACTATATCCATTTGTTATTATAGTTAGAACATCTAAATTTACCTACGTTGAATTGTATAATAGTGCTACAAAACCCATAGATGCTGAGTTTCTACGTAATTTGATTAAAATTCTACCATATAAAATCCACACTGTTTTGACAGACAACGGTATACAATTTACCAACCAGAGGCGCAAAGTATGCTTTCCAACCAATATTTGATAGAGTGTGTGAAGACTATAATATTGAACATCGTTTGACAAAAGTAAGCCACCCTTGGGCAAAGAGGCAAGTTGAACGCATGAACAAAACTTTAAAGAATGCTACAGTTAAGAAATATTATTACCGCTCGCATCAGCAGCTCACAGAGAATCTTTATGACTTTATTATGGCTTACAATTATGCAAAGAGACTCAGAACTCTTAATGGTTCATATGTTTACAGCGGACACAATCTCCTGAATTATTTATACTAAATCAATACCACCTCACCCTGGGACCATACACCTAGTTCCATACATACAGCAAGATACCGGCTGTTAGATTCTGTATTAGGAATTTGCAAAAGATTTGATGGAATGGCTCCTCCATTATCTTTACCAAAGCTACTACCAATATTATGTCCTGATGGTCGTTCTTTTGAAGTATAATAAGCCTTTGGGTTCTCGATAAGTTTTTTCATACAGTCACTGCATTCCGCTAGCACCATTGTGACATCTGCTTTAGGCCACTCAGTTTTGCTAAACCACCATACTGTGTTCACAGAATCGTTTGCTATGATTTTTTTCTTATTTACCCATTCAATTGGACTTGGCAGTTTAGAAGGATTATACCAATACAAATTTTCTGCAAGGAAGAAACCTATATCATCACAAAAATGCATAAGCACTCTAAAATTATATAGACTTCTAGACGGCACACCTTTTTCATAAGCCCCACCCAGATCAAGTACAAAGCTTCTTGTATCTTTGAGTTTGCTATATACTAACTTTGCAAATTGGCTAAGCCATGCAACATATTCCGCTTGGGATTCATTTCCGTATTCTTTTTTTCTTTGCAAAGCAAACGGTGGACTGGTGATTACAAGGTCCAAGCTATTATTAGGTAGTTGAGGCAATAAGTTAATAGAGTCTCCACAGTATGCTACTCTCCTATCTGTAGTATATATGGGTTTATTGTTAAATTTAAATTTTTCCAACCACATGCTAATTCTGGGTTGAAACAGCGTTAACACGATTTACCTTTTTTGGGATGTAAAAATTTTCTAGGAATTGTTCTCTTAAACTCTATGTTATTTTGTTTTACATTATAACACGGTGCTTTGTCATTTTAATCTGCACAGATTGAAGATAAATTAATACCTTCAGTCTTATTATTAAAGGGTTGACGGGGTTGTCAAGAAGTTTCTTTTAACGCGCTGCTACACCAAAAGCTTAATCAAGCTTTACTTCGCAACTCTTATGGTATATTTATGAATAACTTTATAAAGTATATTATGATTGCAAATATAAATACTGTTGCGCTTCAGGGTATTAATATAGTAAATGTTAATGCCCAAATTCACATGGCAAACGGTGTTCCTGCTTTCAATGTTGTTGGATTGCCAGATAAAACTGTTGCGGAGTCCAGAGAACGCATCAAAGCAGTATTAAATTCAATTAATCTACTGCTCCCTCCTAAAAGAATCACAGTTAATCTTTTCCCTGCGGATCTGCTGAAGGAAGGCAGCCATTACGATTTAGCTATCGCCATGGGACTGCTTGCTGTAATGAATGTTATACCAATTGAAAAAAATCAGTCTTACATAATTATGGGCGAACTTGCCCTAGATGGCAGAGTTATCATAGTCTCAGGAGTTTTGCCAGTGGTAATTAATGCAAAACAGAAAAATATAGGAGTAATTTGCCCACGAGGAAATCTAGTAGAGGCTTCATGGATAAGGAATATCTCAGTTTTGGCCATAGAGAAGTTAACCGATATCGTTGGATATTTTAAAGGCGAGCAACCAATTGAACCGGTAATTTTTAATAAGCAGAAATAATAAAGATCAGTGCCAGATATGAAGGATATTAAAGGTCAAGCTCTTGAAAAAAGAGCAGCTGAAATTGCAGCAGCAGGTGGACACAATATGCTTCTTGTCGGGCCTCCAGGTACTGGAAAATCAATGCTTGCCAAAAGGTTTATAGGACTACCGCCTGATTTAACTGAGCAGGAGATGATCGATGTGAGCATCATTTCTAGCACAACACAGGCTGGCAATGATATATTCAAGATAACTCGTCCCTTTTGTGAACCTCATCACTCGTATTCCATGCCAGCAATGATAGGAGGAGGGAAAATGCAAAGCCTGGAGAAGTCACCATGGCATATAATGGAGTGTTGTTTCTTGACGAACTACAAGAATTTCCAAGACTTGTGCTCGATTCTCTGCGCCAACCACTTGAAGACAGAAAAGTTACTATCTCAAGGGCTAACGCCCACATTACTTACCCAGCCCATTTTCAACTAATTTCTGTAATGAACCCATGCATAGGTGGTTATTTGGGAAATGCAAGCAGGTCATGCAACAAAGCTCCACGGTGCGGTACAGATTATAGAAACAAAATATCAGGGCCATAGCTTGATAGAGTAGATATATGCATCGAAATGCCAAACGTCAGCATACTTTCTCCGGAAACTTACTCAAAAGGAGAGAGCACTAATAATATAAGAGAGAGGGTGATAGCGGCAAGGAAAATTCAAGCTGAGCGCTACAGTAAATTAAGTGTTAATTGCAACTGAGAAGTAAGTGGTGAGGCATTAGATAAATTTACTAAGCCAGATCAAGCAGGGTTAGAATTACTAAAATATGTGCTAAAAGAAAACTACATTTCCAATCAAGGCTACACGGGGGCTATTAAGAGTTGAAAGTACCATTGCGGACCTTGCAAAAAGTGAAGAGGTGAAGAGAGCGCACATCGCTGAAGCGCTCAATTACAGAATTAGGACATATTATCGAATAAACTTGCTTGACAAGAGGCTTTGTCTCATTATATACTAACTTTTAAATAAAATTTTAACATTCACTTTGGAGTAGAGGTATGGCATTAACAAGTTAAAATATGATGAAGGTGATAGTGTTCTTCATGCTATTTCAGAAGGATACAAACAAGCTGAAGATTACTGGGGAATTCCAGGTGCTGTTGGCGGGCTCGGTGAGTATGCTAAAAATAACAAATGGAAAACAGCTGCTGTTGTTGGTATAGTTGTAGCAGTTCCACTGATAGCTGCTTATTTTTTAAGCCCAGCCTATGCAGGTTTTGTTAGTACAATGACAGGATCAACTTACGCTGGTATGATAGCAGGAGGTAAGGGTTGTATGCACTTGCAGCAACTAATCCAGTATTTACTGGTCTGCTAACTGATGCAATAGTGGGAGCTATAGGTTCCCTTATATACATGAACGCAAAGCAAGCCAAATTGATGGATTGAAGAAAGAGTTCGATGGGATTTGTGCAAAAAACGGTGATAAACTTAAAGTTGTTGGAGATAAACTTGAGTTTTAAAAAGGTGAGGATGATTTAAAAACATCTTTAAATAATATCGCAGTACAACTTGGAGTAATACCGGCATCAACTAAAACTGAATAATAACTTTTATTAAAAAGGGATATAAACTATCCCTCTTTATAAACGTTTTCTATTTCTTGAGTTGGTCTAGCAGCGCTATCTGAAAATCTAGTAATCATTAGATCTATTGATTTATAGTTATAATGTTAAGAACAAGTAAATTTTATTTACTGTTTATGTCTATAGAAGTGAAAAGTGTTTGCATATTGCTAAAAAAGCAGTAACTTATTATCAAGGGAATTCGCTTAAGTTTGAGTAATTTAAATGTCTATTGACCTTAGTCTGCCAGAGTTACCTGTGTTACACCCAAGGATTACGAAGGTGGTGCTGGTGGGAATGCTGTGAACAACATGATTCAATCTAATTTGCAGGGAGTGAATTTTGTTGTAGCAAACACTGACGCTCAAGCGCTTGAAAAGTCATTATGTGAAAAAAAATTCAGCTAGGTATTAATTTAACTAAGGGGCTTGGTGCTGGTGCTTTGACTGATGTCGGCAAGGGTGCGGCAGAAGAATCAATTGATGAAATTATGGAGCATATGCTCTTCATCGCGGCAGGAATGGGTGGTGGTACTGGTACAGGAGCAGCACCGGTAATTGCAATACCAGCAACAGAAGCAAGAGCTGCAGTTAAAGATAAAGTGTCAAAAGAAAAAAAGATATTAACCGTTGGGGTTGTAACCAAGCCATTTGGATTTGAAGGCGTGCGCCGTATGCGCATTGCGGAACTTGGAAAAAATACGTAGATACCCTCATTGTTATTCCAAACCAGAATTTATTTAGAATTGCAAATGAAAAAAACTACATTTTCTGATGCATTTAAGCTTGCTGATAATGTTCTACATATTGGTACTAGAGGGGTAACTGACTTGATGGTCATGCCAGGACTCATTAATCATGATTTTGCTGATATAGAAACAGTAATGAGCGAAATGGGTAAAGCGATGATCGGTACTGGAGAGGCAGAAGGAGAAGACAGAGCAATCAGTGCTGCAGAAGTTGCAATATCTAATCCATTGCTCGATAACGTGTCAATGAAAGGTGCGCAAGGGATATTGAATTTCATTACAGGTGGCGGAGATATGACTTTATTTGAAGTTGATGCTGCAGCAAACAGAATACGTGAAGAAGTGGATGAAAATCCAAACATAATATTTGGTGCTACCGATGATCAAGCGATGGAAGGCAAAGTTAGGGCTTCTGTTCTTGCAACTGGTATCGATAGTAGCGTTATCCGTGATGACAAATCAGAAACTTCGGTGAATCAAAGCGAGACTTCAGAGGAAGAAAAGTTCAAATGGTTTTACAGCCAAACTCCAGTACCAGAGACAAAGCCAGCTGAGCAAGTAAGAGAAGGGGTAAAATGTAGTAGCAATATCTATGATATACCAGCCTATTCAAGAAGAAAAACATAATGCAATTTTGGCTGCTCAAGTCAGAACCAAGTGAATATTCATGGCAAAAAATGGAAAAGGAGAAGGTAGTTGAGTGGGATGGTGTGTGCAACTATCAAGCTCAAAGTTATATGAGAGCTATGGAATTAGGCGATTTTGAGTTTTTTTATCATACGGGCAAAGAAAAAGCAGTATTTGGAATAGTTGAAGCCTTTAAAGACTATTATCATATTAATGATTCCAAGTTTGGATTGGTAAGTAATCAAGTGACATTGAGTGATATAAAAGAAAATCCACTTTTGAAAAATATGGCCATGTTAAAACAACCACGTTTATCAGTTTCTTCAGTCTCAGAGGACGAATGGAATGAAATAATAAGGATGAGTGAATGTTAGAAGTAAATGTTTTTGATGAAAGATGCCATAGCATTACAGAAGATCCAGAGGGCTTTGTATTAAACATTATAAGCGTTTCTCTGCAAGAATTAAAGATATACCACTATGAACCAAGTATATCAGTGGTTCTGGCTGATGAAAATTTGCTACATCAACTTAATTTAAAATTTAGAAAAATGGATAGATCAACTAACGTATTATCATTTCAATGTGAACAACTATCTAACAGGTGCGATTTAGGAGACATAGCGATTTCGATAGACACAGTACGAAAAGAGTCGGATGAGTATCATATACCTTTCATGGCTCACATTGCACACATGTTAGTGCATGGATTGCTCCATTTACTTGGCTATGATCACCAAAAAGAAGATGAGGAAATTATAATGAAGGACTTAGAAGGCAAGATTTTAGCTTCGCTTAGCTATGATTGTGTGCACAATTTAAAAGGAATTGAACAAAAATAACGTAGATGATAACAAAATATGTTATCTACAAAATAAAGGGGTTTTCAGTTATAAACTATAAAAGGTAAGCTTATGGTACAATTTTCTCTGCCAAAGAATTCTAACATTAATGAAAATGGCAAAGTTTATCTTGCTCCTGCTAGGGCAAAAAATATTAGAAGATTTCAAATTTACCGTTGGTCCGCTGATGACGGGAAAAATCCTAGAATAGACACATTTATTATTGATATGGATAATTGTGGTCCTATGGTACTAGATGCATTGATAAAGATAAAGGATGAAATAGATTCAACCCTAACTTTTAGACGTTCTTGTAGAGAAGGAATATGTAGATCTTGCGCTATGAATATTGATGGAACCAATACTCTTGCTTGCACTAAATCTATACGCGATATAAAAGGTGATATAAAGGTATATCCATTACCTCATATGTGTGTAATAAAAGACCTAGTTTCGGACTTGAGTCGATTCTATGAGCAATACAAGTCAATTAACCCTTGGTTACAAGCTGATAAACCTGACTTACCAAACCAAGAGTATTCACAATCTCCTGAGGATAGACAAAAACTGGATGGCCTTTCTGATTAAATATTATGTGCCTGCTGTTCGACTGGCTGCCAAAGCTATTGGTGGAACAGTGATAAATTTTTAGGGCCAGCAATATTGCTACAGGCTTACAGATGGATCGCTGATACCCGTGATGACAAGACGGGTGAAAGACTTGATGCTTTAAATGACCCATTGAAGCTGTACCGTTGTCATACAATAATGAATTGCACAAAAACCTGTCCTAAAGGGCTTAATCCAGCAAGAGCAATAGCAAAAGTAAAGCAGCTTATGGTAGAGAGGGAAGGAATTTGAATACTATCTCTTACATTCCTCGTATGAAAAGAGTAATCCTTCTGAAGCATAGGGTATTATTAATATTCTAAACTCTTATCCATTTGTGAAGTGGATTGTACTATTATACGATCCAAGTAATATTTTGAACAACTCATGCCTTTGGCTACTGATGGTTTGAAAATCCTCTTGTTTTATAAGCTTTTTAGATTCGAATAGGTGAAGCATAACCTCGTGATAAGTTGGATAAGATGCCAAAAACTTTGTATCAAATTGAAAGGTTTTTATAAAGGCATTATTATAAAACTTCAGTTTTTGATTTTTACTATATATTGCGACTGTAATTGGTAATTCCTCAACAAAACTTTTCTGTGCAGCCAAATAACTATCTAATTCAGCACATAGCTTCTCTGCATCGCTAACATCTTGTCCATATATTACTGTACCACCAGAATTCCGCATTGGAATTTTAGTAAAATCAAAAACCTTGCGTTCGTTCCTGTAAGTTACCACATGCCAGCAACAGCCAATCTTTGGGAGCTATTTATATACTTATCATAGAACAAATTACAAAACTTTACCTTTTTATTTTCTTTATATTATAGTATTGGAAACGGCAAAGAGTTTAAAATATTCCTATAATTCTCTATTTTTCGTTAAGACTTATTATTTTCTAACTCAAGTTCGATAGCTTTTATCTCATATTCTGAGATGTTTCTTATCCATAACAGTATACCAATCACTTCGTTAGAATCATGTATTATGCTTCTGCCATAACATATGCAGTAAACCTCACCATCTTTCGACTCCACGATTTCTATGAGTTGGTAAAACTCCGTCACTATAGAAACCTGCTACGATGTTTTGAACGTAGAAGCCACATATCCCAACAATTTCCTTGTTTAGAGTTACGAGAAAAAATCCTAATCCCGAGTTTTTATCATCATAGTTTGACAATCCGCGAAAAAATTTACTGACAATCCCAACATTTTGATGAAAACTTCTAGAGGAATCTAACTGTTCCAAGAGATTTCTACTGCTTACAGCATTCAACTCCAAGTTCGGAATAGCGTCAGCAGGTAAAAAGTAATTTTTCATGTTAAGTAAAACGTTTTTTGGTGTACTAACGTGTTTTACCTCATACTTTTCTAAAACACTCTTTGTCTTCGTGTGCGAGTTCATTACCCATGTTGCTTCTATGTTTCTTGTTCTAAGATAATCTAGAGTTTTTTGTACAGAGGGTTAATTACATTGATCTTCACAGAACACAAAATTGAATATTGATTCCCTGGTTCCATTTACTGTGAATGTAATGTTATCAAATTCATTGTGCACTTCCCACTGAGATAAATTGGCTGCGTATAGTATGTAATCTTTTAGATTTTGAGTAACCAAGCTCGAATAATAATTTTTTTATTCTGTATACACAGATAATGAACAATTAAGGGCCCCTATAAGAACACAGGCTAAAATTGCAGCTACAACATCATCTAACATAACGCCTAGAGGCCCTTTGATATTTTTGTCGATCCTATTTACAGGCCACGTTTTTATTATATCAAAAAACCTAAAAGAAAGAAACATAACAGCAATAAAAGGCCATTTGTTTTTTTGGTTTAGCAGTACCGAAATTAAAAATATTGTCAGTATTTGGCCAACTGCTTCGTCAATTATTGTTTTATGTAGTTACCTATGGACCATCACCCAATCAAGAATAAGAAAATAATAGTTACTGCACCTAAAATTCTGTTACTTAGTATTATACGAACAATTGGATAAGAAGCTAAACTGCCTACAGTGCCAGGCATTTTTTTTTACTGTGCCCGACAGCCACCTTGTCGATATCAATTTATGTAATAGTTTCACAATACACCAAGACTAACTTACAAAAACAGAAATAGTATCTTCTATAGAGGCATTTTTATACAATAATCTGTAAACCGCTTCACAAACGGACATTTTTATCTTTAGTTTTTCTGCTAAATAGAATGCAGATTAAGCAGTGCTAAAACCTTCAACCACTGACTTACCTTCTGATAAAATCTGCTGAATGTCAAAGCTATTAATACTACCTATTTTGAATCCAAAGGACAGGTTTCTTGAATTCAAAGATGTGCATGTCATAATTAGATCACCCAAACATGCTGGCCCAAGTAACGTATCTATGTCTATATCACCGTTGTCGACTTTTGCTAAGTATAAAGCCTTCATTTCATTCATACTTTTTATTATCAGTGCTGCGTGACCATTACATCCGAGTTTTTTACCAAAAATAATCCCACATGCTATAGCAAAAACGTTCTTTAATGCTGCACAAAGCTGTAACCCTATAACATCGCTACTAAAGTACAATTTGATATTTTCTTGCTGTAGTTCTGACATTAGTTTTGAACCTAGTGTGTCATTTTGACATGCGAGAACCATTGAATAGGGCCATTTTTTAGCAACTTCCGCAGCAAAACTAGGACCTGAAAAAAAACAACAACAGGGTTGTTAGGTAAAACTTCACTTACTATTTCACTAGGTAGTTTTAATGTAGACCTTTCTATTCCTTTACAGGCTAAAATGATTACTACCTCTTTTTTTAGATTGCAATTATGTAAGTACTCGCACACCTCTCGAAGAGACTGAGTGGGAATAGCAAGAATTGTTGTTGAAGCATTAACTGTTTTTTCAATTGTCGATTTTACTGACACATTATCAGAAATTAGATAACCTGGTAGCTTATCACTTTCTCTTTTCTCATTAATTGACTGAGATGTAGTTTCATTGCGAGTCCACAAAATCACATCTTTCTTGTTACCCAATGAAATTGCTATAGCTGTACCCCATGCGCCAGCACCTAAAATTGATATCGTCACACAATTTCCCTAAAAGTATTATTTATACTTTAGAATGATGGAATAAGTAAATTAAAATATAACATAAAAAATGGTTAAATATTTATTAACCTAAGTATTTTGTCAATGGCAATAGCTTTAATTCAATATTTACTAAAAACAATGTTATTCTTATAATATATAGTATATTTATTATGTTTTAGATCTATTCATATAATTTTGGAATGGTATGTCCATCATTAGTAGTTTTGACCATTTGTTAATAAAAGTTTGATTTGTTACTTTCCTCAGTTATATATATTACTAAAATTATAAATTACTTACGGGGTGTAAAATATGCGTGTATTACTAATTGAAGATGATTCATCAAGTGCAGAGCTTGTAGTTAAAGATTTAACTGGTAATGGGCACTTTTGTGATGTTGTGACTTCTGCGCAAGATTATAACAATAATATGGTTTCCTCAAATGGGGATCACTATGACCTAGTTATTCTAGATATACACTTGCCCGGTGATATTGATGGCTTAGATGAACCTTCAGATAACACAATAGTTGATGTCTTTATGTGTAAATTACGTAAAAAACTTGAAAGTGCAAATGATGAAAAGAGTCATATAGAAACTGTTTGGGGCAGAGGGTATGTCCTAAAAGAATTGCTTGATGATGAGGAATACCCTAATGTTAACGTGGGAGAAAATAGTGGTAGCTGTCCAATAAAACACGTGAAGGACAATGCATGAAACACCTGTGCATATAAATATAGCCATAGTCTATATTTAAATGAGTGCCTAGGTGAAATATAAGCCCGGTTCTGATTATGTAGCCATTTATGCATGCGATTTACCCGAGTAAATATGAGAAAAACATAAAGTCTACTCTTATTTAATCTTGCTCCTAGTGTTGGTTACTCGACTACCAATGTTGCCATTGTTATGGTGTGCTCTTACCACACCTTTTCACCCTTACCTAAAATACTTTATGCGGTAATTTTCTGTAGCCCTATAACTGGAGTTACCTCCGGCGGGTATTACACGTCACTATTTTTCCTTGGAGCCCGGACTTTCCTCTGCTGTGATTATCACACAACACCAGCTACTTATTTCACCTAGCAGATATATTTTAACACGAAAATCACAAAAGTAAAATAATTTTCCTTTAAAAGATAGATTACAACTAGAGGTGATATTCTGGTACATCATTACTATCCCAAGACAAGCCACTTATATTCTTAAACTTTGTACTTTCAGGTGATGGACTGCTTGATCTGCTGCAACCACTTTCTACTAATACTCTGTTTAACACTATTTTAGGACTGTTTGTTTCGCTGTTACTGACAAGAATCTCTCCACTATTACTTGAACTTGATTCCAAATCAGTTAGTTCCAGCACAGAAGCAGCATTGTATAACTGTGGTACTTCTTAACATATTTATATGCTATGAATCCTATGATTCCGATAACACCTATTGCTCCCAAAAAGGATCCTGCTATTATTCCTGTTTTGTTGGTTGCACCCGCTATAACAAGTTGGTCAGTTTGCGGAGTAAGGATAATTTGAGGAAGTAAAGTTGTGGTAAACACAGGAGTGGTTGAATTTTTTATTTTAGTACTTGGTATAGTAAATACTGTTTGTATGGTCTTTTCTGAGTTTGTTGTTGGTACATCAGTCGATGTTGCAGTAGCCACAGTTGCTTTTGAAGTTACGGCTGTTTCAGCTACTGTTGTGGGTTCCGCCGATGTGGGTGTTGTACTTGTTTGAGTTGTTAATTCTGTCGGAGGTTGAATAGTGCTACTAATTGTAGAAGTTGATAAAACAGTAACTATTGCAGACTTTGCAGTACTTGCCCTAGTAACATCTGAAGTGGTTATTGGTGCATCAGTTATTGTTGTAGTAGCCATAGTCGCTTTTGAAGTAACGGTTGTTTTAGCTACTGTTGTGGGTTCCACCGATGTGGGTGTTGTACTTGTTTGAGTTGTTGACTCTGTTGAAGGTCGAATGGTATTGCTAATTGTAGAAGTCGGTAAAACAATAACTGTTGTAGGCTTTGCAGTGCTTGTTTGAGTCGATGACCATGTAGGTTGAGTAATTTTCAAAGCGTTCGTTCTTGTTGTACCGGTAATTGCAGTAGTTGGCGTTTCTTCAGAAGTCACAACTGTTTCTGTAATAGTTACAGGAGCTACGGTGCTACTAATAATACCTGGCGTTAATCGAGAGCTGATGGTATTAACGAAATCACTGGAAGTTCTTATACTACTTGCCGGTATTATACCTTGTGAGTATTTTCGGAGTTTTTGTGATTAAAAGTTATGATGTTTTCTTCAACAACAAAAATTCAGTAAAAAACTTAAGGATTTATTGGCCGACTACATAAAATTATTGGGGCTGCACGTCTTTTAAATTTTTTCACATGCAGCCAAATCGCGCTTAAACTAAGCGTCAGTACATTATTACAGCGCCAATTAACATTATTAGAGGGTCAAATCTCGCTACTCGGAGATTATTTTGCCTTTTTTCATTTGGTAAATTTCTTAATGTTTATAGCTACTGTGGTGGTATGGCGAGGGATCGGCGCGTTGGAATCCAGTGTTGGCTACTTGATGGGATCCTTTGCCTTTTAGTTTAGATTATGTAAGAAGTCTAATATTGTGCAATTAGTAAAAACATTATTAGCAATAATTTTTTCAGCAGCAACCAACCGAACAACCTCTAAATGTGTTTAGCGAAACGGTGGCTTACACAGCGCAGTCAAAACAAAGAAAATTTAACCGGCTACAGGTTTTTCCTTCTCATTTAAAGTACTTAAAAGAGTCAGACTGGCTTTAAATTTCACTCTTGTTTTTTTAGGAACAGTCAGGATTTCACCACTTTGAGGATTACGACATTGTTTCTCCTGACTTGTAGCAGTAGAGAATGTACCTACTCCATGAAGACGTATTTCACCATCCTCATCTAGTGTAGCTTTTATTATTTCCATAAACGTATCAAAAATCTTGCTCAAGCCAGACTTTGTTATTTCTATACATTGACTAGAACAAGCTTGTTTTAATTTATTTATTATATCTTCCTTACTCATAAATTACCTTAATATTGAAAAAATTACACAAAAAGCATATTACGTTCATCTTAATAGTCAACTAAATTTATCGCGAATATAGAATACATCATACACTTTTTTTAATATTTGTATAAAACTTACAAAAAGCATCACTAAAAAATAACTACCTTTTGGAAAATTGGCATTTTTTTCGAGATTAATGTTGATTATATTTTTTACACTCAACAACACGTGAATCTCGTGTTAAGTATCCGCCATTACGCAATATAGAGTGTAGGTCCTGGCTTATTTTACTTAAAAGCCCAGCTTATCCCATGAGCTAAAGCACCTGCTTGACCAGACAACCCTCCACCTTGTACTGTTGCAAATACATCATACTTATCTAGCATAGATGCTACAATAAGTGGCATTTTTACTATTTGGCATACTGATTCCCTCTTAAAGTAATCCAATAGCTTGTCTTTCCGATTAACACTAAACTTTCCACTTCCTGGTTTTATCCATACCCTTGCTACAGATTCCTTTCTTTTAGCATATAGATGACCCAGCGAATCAATTGCTGGATTAGTTATTTTTTCTGATTGATTCATTACAGGATTCTCCATTTTTACTCCATTAGTTTTTATTTTTACGATTCAAAGAAGCAAAGTCTATCTTTTCAGGCTGCTTCCCTTGATGCTTATGTTCTGGACCAGAATAAACATATAAATTTCCAAAACGCCTACGTGCCATAGGGCCATCATCAAGCATTATTTTTACCGTCATTTCTACTACACGCTCAGGAAATTTGCCATTCAGAATATTACCCGGAGTAGTTTTTTGTAAGCCACTAGGATAACCTGTATGCTTATAGTAAACTTTCTTTTTAAGTTTCTTTCCAGTAAAATGCACCTTTTCTACATTGATGATAATTACATTATCGCCACAATCCATATGAGGTGTATATTCAGGTTTATGTTTTCCACGCAGTAGTGTTGCTACAAACGCTGCAAGCCTTCCTACTACTAGTCCTTCTGCTTCTATGACAAACCATTTTTTATTGATTTGCTTTTCTTTTAAGAAAAAAGTCTTCATATATTAATTACACAATAGTAAGTTATGATATACTTAATCTCTAAATAATGCCAACAACATTAGTTATTGATTATTAAAGCAATTTGTGTTAGTAGTTTAGCTACACAGCTCAATGCACATAGGAGTAGGATGTTTGAGTTGATTATTACACTTGCAGTCATTTTTAGTACTATAAGTTGCTATGCAATTGATCTTGAAGAATCTATAAATAAAGCTATTAAAAACAGTTCGACTAAAATCCCAATTCTACCAATATAAAAGCACAGAAAGGCAACTAATATCTTCCGGGTTAGCTGGGTTTCTGCAAGACATCAAGTTGCAATACAATTTTGATAGTAATTTTAATCTTTGTAACAATAAACCAGGATCTGTGCCTGAGAAACGCTTTACACTGAGCCAGAGAGTAATAGATGGTGGTGGTACGTTTGCTGCATTCAGCCAATCAAGCTATCTTCTAAAAGTAGCAAAGACGCAGTTTCAAAAATCAAAACTAGAACTTGCACTTAACGCTGTGGAAGTATACGTTGACGTTCTAAAAAAGACGGAAACATTAAAATTGAGAGAGCATAAAGAACGCATTTCTTTGGAGCATTTGTCAGCAATGAAAAAACGCCTTTCCCTTGGAGAGGTTACCAACGCTGAAGTCTCACTAGCGAAAGCAAAATTTTCATCTTCAGTGTCAGACAGAGTTGATGCTCAAGGCAAATTAAAATTGGCAAACATTGCTCACTTTCACCTCATTGGCGATGATCCTGATGAACTCTCTGAAGCTAATGATAAGTTACCTTCCGTTCCGGAATTAAATGAATGTTTACAGTTAGCAAAAACTAACAATCTATCTCTAAAAGCAGCAGTTAATAAAAAAAAGAGCAGATGAAATGGAAGTCATCGTCAATACTTCTGAGTTGCTGCCCTCGTTGAACTATAGCGCAAGTGCAGATCTTAATCGGAACCAGGATGGCAATTTCTTGTTAGAAACAATGTTAGGAAATGTTGATATTGTTTTTGCTCTCAATATGCCAATCTTTCAAAGGGGAATGAATGCTTTTGGTATAATTCGAGCTAAAATGGATGCAAAAAAATCCACCCATGATTATTATGAAGTGGTGAAAAATGTAGAAAAAATGGTCGTAAATGCTTGGAATAATGTGTTAACAGCAAAAGCTATCATTAAAGCAAGTCAAGAGGCTGAAAAGGCAGCAACTCTAACGTTAGAAGGAGTTGAACAAGAAGTTAACCTAAATTTAAAAAGCACAACTGAGCTTTTGGACACTGAAGACGCATTATTTAAAGCACGTTCGGATTTAGTTGAAGCAAAAAGTAATTATATTACCAGTGTTTATGAGTTGCTTTTTACGATAAACAGTATAAATTTCTAGATTTAATGGTATTAGAGTTATGAATGATGAACAAAACAATCCATCTGTAAAAAACATTCTAGAAGACATAAAAAAGCCATATCTGGTAAAAACATAGGTGATGACAAAGTAGAAGAGAAAGAAGATGATGATGTGCTGTATCTTGAAGAAGAGTTCTTAGAAGATCCAAAAGAAGATAGTGGAGAAAGGGATAACAAATAAAGATATCCCCACAATGATGACCAGAATGAAGAAATAGTATTCAATAATACAAAACTTAACAGTCATGGCTACGATTTAGAGAAAGAAAAAGATGTTCGCTTGCAGCACAATATCCACATTAGTAATAACACAGGTGATTCACAATTGCAAAGTAATGATCATCTAAATTTAAAAGAAAATAGGAAAGAGATTAAAGAGCTACTTGGAAAGGTGCAAAGCGAATTACAGCACAAACAACAAAAAAGGCAAATCTCACTGTTGAAGAATTAGTTACATCTCTTCTAAAACCTCAGTTATCGGAATGTCTAAATAAGTATCTACATACACTGGTTAAAGAAGTGGTTGAAAAAGAGCTCAAAGAAATATTCAATAGTAAGTAGGTAACATCAATAAAAACTAGAGTAAAAACAGCTAAAGGTAGGAAACTCTCTTCAACAAGATGGTTGCATCGTCATCTAAATAACAAGTACGTACAAAAAACTAATAAGGATGGGTATAGATCGCGCTCGGCATACAACTTGATAGAAATAGATAATAAATTTAAATTACTCCAAAAATGACAAAAAATTATTGATCTTGGTGCCTCCCCCGGTGGATGGTCACATTGTATCCCAGAAAGGAGCAAATGTAGTTGCTATGGATATAAAGCTAGTAAGCACGGTTAATGGAGTAGAATGTATACAATGCGATATTATAAATGAACTTGAATTTTTAAAGGAATGATATAAGATCAGAAGTTTGACGTAATTTTATCTGATATGACCCCAGAGTCCTGTGGTTTAAAATCGTTGGATCACATAAGAATCATGCTTCTATGTGAAGCAGCATTGAACCTTGCAAAGCATTTCCTAAATCATGGCGGTAAGTTTGTAGTAAACATTTTTCAAGGGGAATCCGACAAAGATTTTTGCAACGAGTTAAAAAAAATGTTCAAAACGGTGCAAAATGTTCAAAAGCCAAAATCAAGTAGATCTGAATCTACAGAAATATATTTAGTAAGCTTAAACTTTACTGGCAGCAGTGAAGTATGACAAAACTTTCTAATCTTGCTCTACAGCAAATTTTAATGCTATAGTGCTATTAACTATCAGAATGGCAAAAATTAAAGCAGTGATAAGTAATATATGAGTATTCAAAGATAAACCTCCAAACTGAAATAGTAATTTAAAGTACACAAAGGTTGGCATTATGATCGGTAAAACAAGAATTTGCGATATTCCTGACTCTAAGTTGTTTTAACCAATCATTAACACATTTCCAGTGGCTGAAATGTTAATTACTATCAACGTATTTAGTAACAAAGATAAACCAACTGCTACTGAGTATTCAATATTGTTATCCAGAACTACGAAGCTGAATATGGAAGAAATTATTGAAATCGGTAACCCAAACAATAACCAGTGGGCAAAAAATTTATAAGCAATTATAAATTTAGAGGAAAGTGGTTGTATGAAGATTTGATCTAATATTCCGTCAACATAATCAGAAGCAAATAAATTACTTGTAGAGATTTGCAGAATCCACATATCCATATTAATGTTAACATAACTCCTTGTTTACTGTTATTTTCAAGTGTAAATGAAGATAGGCTTAACATTACAATAGAAATACATATTAGGCCTATACAGGTAAGGTTATTATTACTTATTGCTAATTTTTTTACTAAGCCGATCATAATAGGCTTGTAAATGTTTATTACAAATTATAGTGTTTACTTTGAGATAGAATAATTTCTTATTTATACAGGTTTTATTATTTATCCAATTATGGAAGAGTTACCAAAAATAAAACTATTAGAAGATTATACTCCTTCAGACAATGAAGAATACATGAGCGTAAAGCAGCTAGAGTACTTCAACTTAAAGTTGCAATCGATGCTTGCTGAGCTAGAGAAGCAAGAACTAGAAGATGGTATATATTACTCTGATGAAGATAGTGGAAATTAAAAATTAATCGAACCCAGAAAACATAGGAAAGAAAAAATTAAGGAGGCGCTAGAAAAAATAAAATTGGGTACCTACGGCTATTGTGAAGGGACAGGAGAAGAAATAGGAGTGGAAAGACTTAAAGCTAATCCGCTAGCTATATATTGCATTGAAGAGCAAGAGAGGTTAGAAAAAGAAAAGAACGTATATAACATCGAAGATTAACAGGGAAGGAATGTTTCTAAATGCCTGAACTATATCTGAACTCGACATTTTCTTCCCAACTACCAAAAAACTACTTGACAACCCCCGCCAATCCTTTTATAATGACACTGAAGCTAATTATTTATCTTCGCAATATGTGCAGGTTAATGACCCTAAGTTTTTTGTCATTAACCTGCACATATTGCGAAGATAAATAATTAGCTTCAGTGTCATTATAAAAGGATTGGCGGGGGTTTTTGAGATATAGTTCAGGCATTTACAAACATTCCTTCCCTGTTAATCTTCGATGTTATATACGTTCTTTTCTTTTTCTAACCTCTCTTGCTCTTCAATGCAATATATAGCATGCGGATTAGCTTTAAGTCTTTCCACTCCTATTTCTTCTTCTTCACAATAGCCGTAGGTACCTAATTTTATTTTTTCTAACGCCTCCTTAATTTTTTCTTTCCTATGTTTTCTGGGTTCGATTAATTTTTAATTTCCACTATCTTCATCAGAGTAATATATACCATCTTCTAGTTCTTGCTTCTCTAGCTCAGCAAGCATCGATTGCAACTTTAAGTTGAAGTACTCTAGCTGCTTTACGCTCATGTATTCTTCATTTTCTGAAGGAGTATAATCTTCTAATAGTTTTATTTTTGGTAACTCTTCCATAATTGGATAAATAATAAAACCTGTATAAATAAGAAATTATACTATCTCAAAGTAAACACTATAATTTGTAATAAACATTTAAAAGCCTATTATGATCGGCTTAGTAAAAAAATTAGCAATAAGTAATAATAACCTTACCTGTATAATATGTATTTTTATTGTAATGTTAAGCCTATCTTCATTTACACTTGAAAATAACAGTAAACAAGGAGTTATGTTAACATTAATATGGATATGTGGTACGTTCGTTCTGCAAATCTCTGTTAAATTTTTTGCACTATGTGCACCTTATGTCTTTATGAATTTTCTGGGTTTTTACCCATACAAGCTGAAACGCGCTTATAAGTCGTTTAAGACAGTTGAAAACGCCTAATTGACAAGGGAGAATTTGGATACTAGCTGCCCCGGGTTTTTTTGCCTTTTTTCCTGCTTGGTAAATTTATTAACGTTTGTAATTTAAGTTAGTTGCGATTAAAAGCAGCCAAATTGCAGCGTTTAGAGTAAAGAACGCTGATATTTGAGGTACATATTAATAACTAGCCACCCACGGGGGGGTCTTTGCCTTTTTTTTCACTTACTAAATTTTTTAATATTTTGCCGGAGTCTGCAAGGTGAAAAATTGTAAGTTGAAAATGTGATATAAAAGAGATAATAGGGAAAGATAACTCTACTCACTATAAGAATAGGGCTACCACGGACTTGTGCGACCGAGGTAAAATTGGTATTACAACCGTGGCCATCAAGGTACACTAGCCCATCCCTCGATACGTTTGAATAGTTGTGTGGGACATATATATGCACCCGTTTACAATCTTAAATCAATAAACTATCGAGGTTAATAATATGGTTACATCTTATCACAATTTTATTGGCATTCGCATCGGAAAATCCAAAAATATTGTTGCAGCTCACAAGCAGAAGAATGCTGTCGAATTCAACAATAATACTTCTGGTTGGCAGAAATTGTGTCAAAAGTTCTCAGATATCTTACCTAATTCTTTAGTGACTTTAGAAATCAGTAACTGACAATGAATATTGTGAATATGTACGTCCACACAAACTTAAAGTACTTATTCACATATTAATTGTCTTAAGCAGGCAATAGCTGTTTGACATAAAATTCTATTCCTATGACGAATGGGTTTTTATTACCTACATTATTGGGTAAAGTTGCAAAATTATATCAATACAAATTTTTTAAAAAAAGATAGTTGATGGCCATTCAGAAAAATACGATTGAATATTTGTAAGAAATAGTGTATAATTATTAATACTTCTGCTGTTAATTTTTAATGGCTTTATCTAAATTCCTGAATCCTAAATTTGATTTGTCCTTCAAGCGAGTGTTTGGCACTGAAAAGAATAAGAACATTCTTATTCACTTTTTTAATGATATATTAGGGTTTACTGGGAACAACATGATACAAGATGTTAAGTTTCTTAGCACTATTATGAACCCTGAGATTGCTTCTGATAAACAGAGTATCGTTGATGTCCTCTGTAAGGATTCTCACGGAAATAGATACATTGCGGAAATGCAGCTCGCGAGGGACAAGGGCTTTGAAAAACGTGCCCAACGTTATGGTGCCAAAGCCTACTCAAGACAATCTGGCAACTATATTGATTTTATGAAAGTATTCTTTATTGCTATTTCTAATAGTGCACTATTTCCACAGAGGTTGAATATTTTTCTACTCATAATATACGTGACATAAAAACTAATGAGCATTACTTAATGGATTTGCAATTTGTCTTTATTGAGCTGCCGAAATTTACAAGAAACAAAGTGGAGGAGCTAGAGAGCGCAAAAGAGAGATGGTGTTTTTTCTTTAAGCATGCAGAAAACACTATAGATAAAGACCTAAAAGATATAGCAGAAAAATAACCAATAATAACACTAGCATATGATGCGTTAGACAAGTTCAGTTGGGAAGAAGATGATCTAGCAGCATACGAAGAAAGAGTATTGAATGTACAGAAGGAAGCTGCTATTTGGGAACAACGTTTTGATAATGGTACTGAAAAAGGCAAAAAAGAAGGCATCCAAATCGGCGACGAAAGAGGTATCCAAATAGATCATGAAACAGGTGAAATGAAAGCTATAATAGCATTGGCTAAAAACCTACTTAAAGCTGGCATATCCGTTGACTTAATAGCTGAACCTACTGGCCTTTCATTAGATAAGATTAAACAATTACAAGAGGAAATATCTTAGAAAGAACCTGGGCTTTCCTAACTTGACGCGCTCCCTTAACACTGTAAAAGACAAGGTATCTGTTTAGTGATGTGGCAGAAAAATACGTCAAATAGATGGAATAAGGTAGGTTAAACGGATGGTTGTTTTCGAGGAAATTCAGAACAAAAAGTAGACTTTTTTTAAGCTCTCATGATGCATCTCTCAACCATAAGGTTGTTTTCACACTTACAGCTTTTGTACTAGAGAACGCCATGTTTGAAGGTTAAATATTAATAATTAGCCACCCACGGGTTGCCTTTTTTCTTCATTTGGTAAATTTTCTAATATTTACAACTAAAGCAATTTATAGCACTTTTCACATGTTCAGTGCAGCTTCAGAGTGCCACAGACGAAAAGTTGTTGCAAACAAAACCACCTGCAGGCAAAAAATATAAAAAGAAGGCCTCTTCTTCTTGCTTTTCTTTAATCTAACCGTGCAACCCCTCTGCCAACGAAAAACCTACTATTGCCAGAAGAGACCTTAAGTATGTTGGCCTCTTACTGCTTCACTGGGAATGTTCAAAAAAATGTTAAAGCTATTTTAGTAAAGACTTAACCTGAGCGACTTTAAGTTCTGGCTCTTAACTGAAGCTGTATACTTTCTTTTATAGGAAAACATATATTACTTGATGACGAGATATCACCTGGATTTAAACCTTCTACTGCTGCTTCGACTCCTTTTAAAACTTTTTTAGATGGGCTCACCGCCTAAAAACGCATCAATTTTCCTGACCTGGTAAAACCACCTCTTCCTATGGCTTGGATAATTGGTACCCCCCCCCCCCCCCAAATAAGCAATTTTTTCCTACCTCTTCTTTACAATCTTTTAGTCGTTCTAGCAGATCTTGATTGGTTACTTCTACCCTTATTAGGTCTTTATTTTGCTTGTCAGGATATAATCTAACTTCCAACTCCCCTAAACAAGTATAGAAAGTCAATACTTTATCACTTTTATCTGTAAGGTCAGCGTAATTTCTTTTTCCTTCTTTGCTTTCAAATTTTATTGTACTTTCTCCAATTTGTAGTACACAAACTTTCAATCCCGATTTTTTCATTTCTTGACTGTTTGTGATTCTTGCCGGCTCAACAACACTATCTTGCTTATATTTTATATAAAAATGTCCTTTATCCATCTCTACTTCCAATTCATCTTCTTGAATTTTATTGCTTTTGTTTACAACGCTTTCATACACAACACCTTTTACCCGACTTTTAATTTCTTTATATTTATCAGAGAGATATTGATCAAATGATTCTCCAGAACTATAATTTATAAACGCAGTAGTCGCATGTGATATCCTGTCGTAATAGAAAAGATGTCGTTTTACTTTCCCGCCTTTTAGCAGTAAATCTCTAACAATATCACGTATGACGCTTATATTTTCATCTTTTGTTGCTTCGTCTTCATGATAATCCATAGGTCCAAATTCAAGTGATTCACTGCCAAAACTTGTATTTGTCGTACTGTCAAGAACACCTATTATCTTTTCAAATATTAAGTTTGTTAGTTTTGTCACAACCACTAAACCATGAATTCAGTCTTATTCCCTTACTCAATTATTTATCTGATATCTCTCTAATACGTTCCAAAGAACTTTTTGTCCAATTTATGTTTGGGTCAAGCAAGCTCTTTTTATATTCTTGGTCATTTTTCTTCGTAACTTCTATTTCCTCGAGAGATTCATTAATTATCCACTTCTCATATTCAGTTAACGGTAATTCTGTTCCACTAAGGATGAACTTTCTTCTAAAACTTCTAAAAAAGGGGAATCATCTGAATCACACTCCTCTGAATTAAAATTACTTGAACCACCATTTTTACTTGACCAGTCACTAATTATTTGTTGTTGAACAATGCTACAGTCGTCTTGAGGAACTTCTTGATTATCATTTCCGTCTACATAATTACCACTCCTGGCCATTTTGGATAAACAACATTGGAAGTATGATTGCCGTCGTAAAAACTTACGACTTGAGGCCATACACTTTTGGCTATTTTGTTCTTCCCGATCTGATAGTACCAAATTCCGCACATTCTTTAGCAAGCTTTTTGCCATATTTATCTGTACCATACATCAACTCCTTCAAATCTTGTTGATTATTTAAGTTACCCATTTGTGTAACCTACTCACTATATTATTATTATGACATGTTGCAAAGAAGTAAGTCGACAAAAAATATAACTTATACTCTTTATACTTATTCAACTATTTTCTGCTACTCTGCTGCAAACAATTCTGTTATATTCTTATTCACTTGGTACCTCCTATTATCACTAAAATACTGGAGTTTACCCTCTTTCCCTACTGTCTTTCTAATCCATAGTTAGCATTACAAATCACAATGTTCGTACAGTTGTGAGTTTGATCCTATAATTTGGCGCATGTGCAGGTGCTTAGTTTATTGGCTGAATGTGAAAAAATTTTAAAAACCGCTATAATTTTATGTAATCGGCCAATAAATGCTTTAAGTTTTTTACTGAATTTTGTCATTGAGCCTGCAGGTCAAAAACAAGTTTTGAGTCAGAAATACCCTTGGCACTATGGTGACAGGTGGGCGAGGTTCGTCAGGTAGCTTTTCGTTTCTATTGTTAGTGCCAAATGCAAGAGGTCACCACTTAACAAGAGGTGGCATTCACATCATAATCGCATCTGGATTACCATCAGTCATTAAACCAAACCTCGTGCCACGATCATAAAGCAGATTACATTCTATATACCTGCCGCGTTTTATTAATAGGGCCTCTCGCTGTTCTTTAGTCCAAGGCTCTTGCATATGTTGACGTATAATATGTAGATAAATTTCCAAAAAAGCTTCGCCTACTGCCTTTGTAAACTTGAAATCATTTTTCCAATACCAATACCACGTGGTTCTTTTCTGTGTTGTAGAAAAACGTAGTTGTCACACTGCTCTTTAATTTTGGATAATATCCAGCATCAAACTCATCACATGTTTTCTTAATTGCTTCGTGAATATACTTGTAATCTTCTTCATTTTTATATGTTGGAGTAAAGTCCATTCCTCCACCGACCCACTGTTTCGATTTATATATTAGCCTCGTGTTCATATGTGCCGCAGAAACAAGGGGCGATTGCATGTGACATACCAAAGATATACCACTTGCCCAAAATTCTCCATTGCTTTCATTTGCACCAGGAATTTCATTTATAATCGGGTCTGCAAATTTTTCATATACTTTTGAAACGTTCACTCCTACCTTTTTAAAAACGTTACCGTAAATAATTGTAGATTCGCCACCTCCACCACCTGGACGATCCCACTTTCTTCTTTCAACTTTTGGATCTGTAGATAATACTTCTTCATTTGACAAGAAATATTCTACAATGTTAGCTCTCAGCGCACAAAACCACCCAAAAGCCTGTATTTCTTGTTTTTTCATAATAATTTACTTGCTAATTTTGTATATCTCATGTTTAAGGGATGTAATTAGATTTAAATCCCATCGAAGGTGTTAATAAACCTATAATAATTAAGTAAATATAATACAGCATTTCTGTGTGTGCAATGAGCAAAAGATACATAGACAGCAAGAAAGAGAACAGGGTTGACTTCATATTAAGAAGCCATGGAACGTCAATTATCTTCATGGCAGTCATCATGCTCTTACCTCCAATAGTAATATCATCACTCTACTTTTTTGATATATATGACCAGCATATTAATATAGAGATCAATCTATTGGTCAGTACTTTAATCACTCTCTTTGTAATATATAACGTAAAGCGTTATAGATGCTTACTTAATATAATACAATTCCAAAATGCAATATTTGCGAATGCACT
The DNA here is from genome assembly GCA_036971475.1 of Prosapia bicincta. Classification (NCBI taxonomy): domain Eukaryota; kingdom Metazoa; phylum Arthropoda; class Insecta; order Hemiptera; family Cercopidae; genus Prosapia; species Prosapia bicincta. The sequence goes on from JBAIZL010000002.1 coordinate 288,350,232, forward strand.
AAATCATAATACAGAATTTTGCCTTATTTTATACAAAGATGAGGGGGTTGTTTATGCTGATGCAAGGTTATATGAAAGATTCAAAGATTATATAGACAGTGACGTTACGTTAAGTAAGATTTGTGAAGCAGGAGATATCTCAGAACAAGACAAAAAAGCATTGTACCATGCACTAAAAAATAACTCTTCTATACAGGTACGCATTACTTTGAACAAGAAAAGTAGAACATCTAATTTTCTCTTGCTTTTTGATCTAATACCAGATAATCCACAAGTTACTGTAGGTGGTAATAAGGTTTTAAATTTATCGTTAGCACCAATAGCAAGACCGCATGGGTATTTTGTGTTAAAAGCAACACAGATGAACAAAGAACAAGTATACGAAGAATTAATAGAAAAGCACAACATAGGAACTTGCATTGCAAATGCTAAAGGAGGAATTTTATCTGTAAATCAAATTTTTTTAGACTTATTTGAACTGAAAAAACTTGAAAAAGGCAGTTCAATCAATGATTTTATTCAATCTAATTATAATAATGTAACAATTGGTAGTGAAATCTTGTTTTATACCGTAAGTGGTGTTCCATTTAAGGCTTATATGAGCACAGCTGTTTTGTGATAAGCATCATCATCATTATATGTATGGCCTTATTACACCGGTTGAATCGAATGTTATTGATTATCAATTACTCCCTTGTTTTGCAAATTCATCAATCGCTATCTCACAATGCGATGTAAACGGCAACTTTATAAAAAAAATTCAGCACAAATAAAACTTGCGGGGCCAGATAAGAATTCAATCTTTACGCTAATATTAGACGACTATCATATGAAAATACGTGAATATTTTTTGAGTAACAGGATAAATAACGCATCTTTTGATGTACAGCTCAACAACAACGATAACATGAAGATATACTTCAATAAGTTTCTTCATAATAGAAGGATGTTCATACTTTGCTATTTTGTTGATAACACTGAGCATAAGAATCTAGAAATAAAACTTGAACATTATCAAAAAAGTGCAAGCTATAGGACAACTGGCAGGTGGCATTGCTCATGACTTTAATAATATATTAACTGGAATAATAGGGTTTTGCGATTTGCTTCTACTCCGACACTCATCTGGCGATCCATATTTTGGAGATATAATACAAACACAGCAAAATACAAATAGTGGGTCGAATTTGGTTAAGCAGTTACTTGCTTTCTCAAGAAGGCAGACTATGCAACCAAAAATTATCGATGTAAACAGTACAGTAGCCAATCTTTATGAAATGATAAAAAGATTAATAGGCGAGAATATAAAATTCACCGCTTATTACTGTAGAAATTTGGGTATGGTTAAGGCCGATCAGGGATAATTAGAGCAAGTTATTATTAACTTAGTAATCAATGCTAGCGATGCTATGGAAAAGGGTGGAGAATTAACCATTCGAACTTTCAATAAAAAGATTGATTCGCTAAATTCCACATCTAAGAATATGTTTTCTCCAGACAAGGAAACGATTGAAATGGGAGTTATGTTGTAATTTAAGTAATTGATACATAATGTGGAATGACGAGTGATACATTTCACAAAGTATTTGATCCATTCTTTTCGACTAAAGATATTACTTCTGATACAGGTCTTGGCCTCTCTACGATATGGTATCATCAAGCAACCTGAAGGGTACGTCTATGTTGTTAGTAAGGTAAATCGTGGAACTAAATTTAGAATATTTTTGCATATGGTTTACATATCAGATGAAAATAATATAAAGGAGGATATTAAAGAAATGGAAAAGCCTGCAGTAAATGAAGTCAAAAGTAATGATCTTATTAATTGAAGATGAAGATTCAGTAAGGGAATTCACTATTAAAGCATTACAAAGAAAAAGATTTGACGTAATAGAAGCTGGGTAGCAAAGCATTAGAAATAATAAACAAAAAAGTCAACGCATAGATCTAATAATCACTGATGTAATAATGCCAGAAGTTAGCGACCCAGAGATAGTAAAAGAAGGCCATTTATAGGCCAGATATCGATGTCATTTTTATTTCTGGATATGCGGAAGATGCTTTTTTGAAAAACGACACCGTTAATATAGAAAACTTTGATTTCTTACCAAAACCATTTACTCTAAATGAATTGGGAAATAATGTACAAAGTGTGTTACATAAAGCAAAAAAAGCAATTTAATTTTAGGCAAAAAAAAAAAATGTGTAATGCAAAAATTGTCGGCATATATACAATAGAGTTATTTTGTGCGTAAGATAAAAGGCGTGAGCAAGATCATTGCAATAGTAAATCAAAACGGTGGAGTTGACAAAACCACAACTAGTATAAATTTATCAAGAGCCTTTGATGCTGTAGGATAAACACTTTATTGGTAGATCTTGATCCTCAAGGAAATGCTAGCACCGGGCTTGGGATTTCCTATCGCAGTAGGGAAGAAAAAAATATATATATAATATTATTAAGTAGTGAAAACAAACTAATAGAATCAGCAATTTTCAATATAAAAGAAATTCCAAATTTATCGTTCATTTCGTCAGTGGTTGATTTATCAGCCGCAGAGATTGAACTATCACAGCTTGAACGAGGAAAATTTGTGCTAAAAAGTGCATTTGAAAAAATATGCGATAGTTATGAATACATAATCATTGATTGTCCTCCATCACTTGACTTGCTTACCATCAATGCCTTGACTGCTGCTAATTCTATTATTGTTCCTCTTCAGTGCGAATTTTTTGCTCTTGAGGGACTGAGTCATCTAGTCAAAACTGTGGAACTGATAAAAAGAAAGAACTTGAACCCTCTCCTGGCAATAGAAGGAATAGTGTTAACGATGTATGACAGGCGTAATAAACTTAGCGAACAGATTTAAAATGATATTTGTCAGTATTTAAACGACAAGGTGTATAAAACTATTATTCCATTATATGAGACCATTATTCCACGTAATGTCAGACTATCAGAAGCACCTTCTCATGGAAAGCCTGCTATTGTATATGATCTTAAGTGCCCTGGTGCACAAGCATATATAAGTTTAGCAAAGGAGATTTTAAAGAAGCATGCAAACAACTGTAAAGAGAAGAGGCTGGTGGTGGTATGAAAGATGATAGACGCTTAGGCAGAGGTCTTGCTAGTCTCATAGGCGATAACTACTGTAATAAAGAGAACCGGCAAAAGCACTTACCTACTTCATTACTGTACCCAATGCCAATTTCAACCAAGGAAATACTTTGATGAAGAATCATTAAAAGCACTTGCAAGTTCCATAGAGAAAAATGGCATTATACAACCTATCGTAGTGCGCAAACGTTCAAATGGCTATGAAATAATAGCTGGCGAGCGTCGTTGGCGAGCAGGCAGGATTGCAAATCTCGACAGTGTGCCGGTCATTATAAAGGATTTAATCGAAAAGGAATGCTTAGAGGTATCCATTATTGAGAACATACAGAGACAATATATAAATCCAATAGATGAAGGGGAAGCATACAAAAAACTGATAGATGAATTTTCCTATACACATGAAGAATTAGCTGCAACTTTAGGCAAAAGCCGCAGTCACATAACCAATATGACTCGGATGTTGTTACTTCCCTGCAGTGTAAAAAAAATGATCAATGAAAAAAAGCTGTATATGCGAGAGCGCTCATTAATGTCGAAAATGCAGAAAGTATCGCAGAAAAAATAATTTCCCAAGGCGTAAGCGTTAGACAAACTGAAAAATTGATAAGAGACTTGTATCACAGCAGTAATCCTAAGGAAAAGAAATACACTAAAATCCAAGATATGACAGTAATAGAAGGGGCTATATCTTCTCATCTTGGGTTAAAGATCATAATTAATGACAATAATTCTGACAACTACCGCTCACGCTCCAAAAATTAAAAAAAATAGAAAATAGAGACTCACCCCCTCCACGACACGCGTAAAAAGTTATTAATTTAACGTTTTGGTTTTATTTATTATTTTTATTTGACGTAATATGCCTCGAAATGTAATGAAACTTGCTGTTGACTCCAAATAAATTACAAATTAAATTTATAAAAATAAACTTTATGAAAGCACTATTACAACCACAGCACCCGTCACACAAATAATAGAATTATAAAATTCGAACACACATCTTATTTTTTGCGATAATTGCTCAACAGATCGAAACAAACACTTAGAAACCCTATTTCATGCACAAAACAGAAAATATTGCATTACACATTTAAACACCTTTTATTTGTAACTTAAATCGATAGAACTTAGCTCGCAAAGCAGTGTAGAATTGTAGTGTTAAAGTTTATTTGTTTCAAAAATTGAAATGTTTTGGGAGTCACTAGCAACTTTAATTACATTTTGAGGGATTTTGCGAGTTACCACGTCAAACAAGTAAAGCCAAATTTTTAAATTTGTAACGTTTCAGGTGTATTGTGGAGGGAGGAGGAATTGTTATTTTCCATAATTTTTAATTTTTTGAGGGAGAGCGAACGTTTTTATAATTTTTTTCGTATTCCTTATGTTTTTCTGCATCATCCGATATAAATGTTTTTGCTTAAATAGATTACGCGGGAACGGGAAAAAATACCTGAAAGAATAAGTCTACTGCACTTGTATCTATGAGTACAAATATCCATTTATAAGTGTTAAAATAATTTTCAAATAAACTGGTCTCTACAGAGAAGTTAATAACTGAGATGATTTGGTAAAGTGACGTCTTTCAGCATAGCACCTACATAAATGTGTGTGTACCCTCCCTGTCCTAGCCAAGTGTAGAGCAGGTGCTACAAGAAAACAATAGACATTTCCCACTCTCCCTGGGTTTATATTTCTCGTTTTCCATTTCTTTAAACGCTCAACGCAATACAAAAGTTTCTTGGGTTTACACGGAGCTCTTAAACTGCAGCTTGTACTTTAAAAGTTAGCAAAAATTAATTTTATTCTAACTGGAAGCGGTAACTTTTTTAGCGCGTTTTGTCTTGAAAAAAAGCAAAAAATCGTATAAACCTAAATTTAAAATCAATCTGTGAATAATTTAAAACATTTGAATAAACAGAAATTTATGATTTTATTATGAATGTCATATTGTAAAATGTTGTAGCCTGTAAATCAACGTGATGTAACAAATAATATCTACTTTAAACTTTTGAATAAATGATAAGCTGGTTGGATATTGAGATAAAAGCTTATTTATTTAGTACATCGTTTCGGCAACATATTTGTTGGCCTTATTAAGCCTGTAGTGCTATGAAAAACGAAGCCCTTACATTTAGAACTCAAATGTGTAATGTGAGGAGGGAGAACATCAAACCCCCACAATTTGCCAAATACAGCGATCCCTCGTTATTTCAGTTATACTCGCGCTTGTGTCGTCTATCAGTATCTCCTAGAGAATAGTATCTAGGACAGGGGTTCCCAAACGTATAACATTTCTTTTTTTTTAGAAGGTAAATTACAACTGATAAAACAATAATGAGTTTAGCTACGCATTGTATGGACATGAGTTTCCGGAAATAGAAAATATGAAATAATTAAAAGAATTAAATAAAGGATTAAAAATGAATATATTTGAAACATTGGAAATTTATAAGCATAAAGATGAAGACAAATTAATTGATGAACAAATTCAAATGAGATCAAGGCACCAAACTATTTATAAAGTCATTGATGTTATACAAAAATTTACATACCGTGCAATACTTATAAACATATGATTCTTTGTAGTACATATGATTTAATTTTGTAAAAGTATTTTGTTAGATAATTATTTTCCTGAAGATGCTGGTACTATTTTATCGGCGAAAAGCTTTGAATAAATATATTCATTAAAAGTATTCTTGTTTTTGAAATATTTTAAATTTATTAATTATTATATATATAGGCCTATATATATATATATATATATATATATATATATATCCCCTTAATATCTAGTTGATAAAATAAATACACATTTATCTAAGATCCCGGAATATAATTAATTTATATTCATACTATGATAAATATATTGATGCAATACGTATAATAAAGTACAAAACTTCGGCGATATGACTCGCTTGGTTCCTTCCACATTTTATATTAAATTTATTTTTGTATATTAAAGTTACAAATTTAGGAAATTCGTTCTAGTTCAATGTTAATTGATTCAATATAAACTAAAAACTAATGGTGGTATTTGTTTATTTTGAAGCTATCAAGCTTATTCCATCTCCAATTCTTAGATCTTGTTTAGCAAATTTATTTTAAATCAGCAATTTTGAGATACATCAGTTTGTAGTAACACATTTTAAAAAGGTCTTTATATCGGAAAATAACATCTACTTGGTTCCTGGAGCTACCAAAATGTAGATCAATTGATAATGTGTTATCTGAAAAAGTTTACATATACCACAGATAATTTTTGGCAGTATCAATGATAAATAATTACTGAAAAGTCCTCTAGTTTTATTTAAGTGAAGAATAAATTTAGAGTTTGTGTAAACTTATCAGTGAACCTTAATAATGTTCTTTCCATTTGGAACTTTTGTATAAGTTATCTCAAGGATCCCTAGAGGTAAGAGTTTCCACGCTTTACTTCATACAGTACTTACTAATAGGTTATATAACACAGTATATTTATATACTACTGTTATAATTTACATTTTATGCATTTATTAATATAAGAATGAAATTATTTATTTTGTACTTAGATTAATTAAATTTACTCAAATAATTACATATGGTTTATTCAAGTTGAATACAGCAAGCAATTTGAAATGAGGAGTTTAGAAGTTGTTTTTAGACATTCAAATAACACGTTTGTGCGACATAATGTAAAAAATAAAAATAACACAGATTTAAGTGGGATATTTGTTGTTATTGCCTCTGAGAATTTTCTTACAAAGCAAATTATGTATATAGGTTAGGTGGGAGTCTCTCCAAGTGGTTGGATTCTGCGCTAATCTCAACCTTGCTTTCGAGGGGTAAGACAAATTTATTTGTTGGTTGGGTGTTTGATTAACCGTTACAAAGCGGTTGTGCTTGAGGAATGGTTTCCAGTATCAATCAGCACAGACACGAGGAAATTCCCACACCCGGCCTCCAAAGTAGCTTGGATTACAGGAATACGCCTCGATTCCCAGCCAATAACATTGGACAAAAATGCCTTACTTATGTCTAACTTCTCCCCATCTCCGTAGTAGTTCGATAATTCACAGCTAGATGTCGCCCTATTCGTTGAGGTGTATGTCATTCATGCCATAGACTCACTAACAAGGTATATGCAAGGTAATACCTCTCCTTAATTCTTAGCATAAGGTGATCCAAGCCCCCAGGGTTCCTGCATAATCTGTCGCTGGGTTTTTCCTGGCAGGGTTTCTTTCTTGCCAGGTTTTTTTATCCCGCTCTTAGCGTGACACCTACCGTACTGTTTCATTTCACTATCTCCTGATTATCCATGGAATGAGCTTATGAGCTTGGTACATGGGCAATCAATCCCGTTTCCTTCACTCGAGGTAGGGATACTAACCGCATGCGCATGTGAGACGGAGGTAGCTCGCTAGAGGTTGGCTGCCACGAGGGCTGGGTGGGTTTTGGGGGCTCAGACCCGGGTAAAAAAAAACATGATTTTTAATTCGTAATTTTGCAAGCGTAATATTCGTAGTTGACTCCGGTATTGTTCGTGTTGGAAGAATAACTATTTATATTAATTAATAAACCATTTTTATAATAATAGCTTATTCTCTAGCCATAAGTGTTAGCGAAACTGGAATAATTATTTATTAAAAAGTCTAATTTGCTACGAATCTTTATCACGTTACCAATTTCTAACGCAAGCGTAGAAAGAACTTTTTCTGTTCTATGTTTTTACATACACGCACGCCCGCGCGCACACACACACACACACACACACACACACACACACATATTTTATATATAATGCATCGATCGCCCCCCCCCCCCAAAGCAAGTCGCAGGATACGCGCCTGACATGTATGGATTAAGCAAAATAAACATTCACTATTTTAAAAATAATAGTTAAAAATTAGTTTATGACTACCCGAACTTTAAATTTTGTAAATTTGTATAAAACGTACTGAGACAGAACGTTTTCGAACGCTATTTGGCGATCTTCACGATCACAAGACACTGATGAAGATCTCCACATAACATTCTGTCTCAGTAAGTTTTTACAAATTCACAAAATATAAATTTTGGATAGTCATAAACTAATGTTAAAGTGATTACTTAAGTTTCAGCAAACGTAATGGACTATAAAATTCACGAATTTATTATTGTATTTTTAAAAAATATATTAATACATTTATTGTAATATAATTATATTTTTCAAAAGAACTAAATAAACATTCACTATTTTTAAAATAATATTTTTTTAAAGAAACTAGCTATACAATGAATATTATACAATTAACTTTACAAAATTTGTTATATGGACCTCATATGTGTTCATGAATTACATTTGAAAGAATTTTACAATTAAATATACGAAACTTTTTAAAAGCACCTTTGTAAGTATTACATTTAAAACATTACAAAAAATTGAATTACTGGTTTTTATAAAATTAAATCAAGGTAAAAATATATATGTAACAATTTACAGATAGGTGACAAATTCTTATGTTCAACCTATCGAAACTCATTTTGGTTGCCGGCTGGGTATTACAACTTTACACAGGATACAAAAGGCATCATCATTTTCAGCTGTATAATAAAACCCAGCATAAACCATATCATAATTAAATATTCTTTAATTTCTTGAATTTGGTAGTCCATTATGTTCGGTAAAACTTAATTAATCTCTTTTACATTAGTTTATAACTGTCCGATCCTTAATCTAATTAATCACTTTTACATTAGTTTATGACTGTCCGAACCTTAATTTATTTTGTAAATTTATAACAACTTACTGAGACATGTTAAAATAACTCTATAAAATAAAATAAAGTTCGGATAGTCATAAACTAATGTAAAATTGTTAAATTCTTTAACTGCTAAATCTATATAATTTATCATAACTGTAACTAATGTTCGACTTTCAATACTGCTTCAACACATATACATTAACATAGGCACAATTAACTCATGAATGATTAAAATTACATGATTTTATTATGCTATTCCAATAGATAAGTTCATTTCTTCACATTTTAAATTCTAATGTTAAAGTGTTCTAATAATATTGAAATGAATTTCAGTTTTCTCTCATTTTTACATAAACCACTTTTACTACACCATTTAACAACCTCTACGTACGTTATGAAGCCAATTATAAAGTGTTCTATATCAGTGTCCTCTAGGTCGTTCAACTCACTGTAGTTTTTAGTTTCTTATTTAACTGATGAGGTATCGCTTTACCACAAGCGCAAAGATTAGGGTGTTCTTTCTATTAACATTTGAACTCTTTCTCAGCTGATCACATGATGTTCCTATAAATGATACTGTTAAAATAATATCCTAGACTGTAATATCAACACATGCTGTAACAAAGACAAGTTGTAACATGAATGTCAAGATACAAATAAGGAAAATATAAAGTAACTAGTCTGCATCATCAGACAATAAATTGATGGCCTTATTTACTTGGAAATAAACTAAATCAGGTTAAAAAATTATTTCTTTAATAATAGATGCTAGATTGCTCCACTTTCACCTTAACATTTTAAATCACAACAGTTTCTTGATTAACAATTATATATATATAAGGTCTTAAGATTCCTTTGCTAATGAATGTTGGATATCACCTTTGGTCTCATTTTGTAATCTTTTTCATAAGAAAATATATATATTTGTTAATTTCTATTATGTACAAAACATAAATCTATATTCACAGAAAATTTTACACGTATGATTTGCTAATTAAAAGTGCCATTTTATCCAACAGAAAGTATTTTTTTATGAATTGGGAACTAGAGTATGGAGCTGTAGTACTTTTTAATAAAAATCTATCCCGATTTTTAAAAATTAATTTTCAACCACTTTTAATTAAAACAACTTTTCAACTTCTTCAAGAAATAAACTTTTTATTTTATTTGTATTTTATTTTTATTCGGAAGCTTATTTATCATATAATAATACAATCGTTAAAAAAAAAAATTTAATTTTTATATTTTTGTAAAATATACTTCAATTTTTGTATTTGATGAGTTGCCTCGAAAAACTATATACTATGTTATAATAACTAAAATTTGTTTTATATATTTATGATTGCATACCACTAGATATAAAATTCTATTATTTATGGTATTACGTTTACTTTCTTCATATTCTATTATTACTGCCTTTCTAGCTTACAAATAAACTACAACTAAAATAAAACTTGCATTAGTGTTGAAAATAGCACAGATACGTTTTATATAAAAATGATATTAATCAGAAACAATTAATGCTGGCGTAGTGGCTTCGGTGATAGTAGTTCGGCTCTGATGTCATACGCAAAGCAGTCCAATTTACGTCTTCCTAATTGGTTCACCCTTGTACTATAACCCTGGGTTCTGATATTTTTTTTCTACAAGTGTTAACCCGGGTCTAAGCCCCCAAAACTTGCCTAGCCCTCATGGCAGTCAGCCTCTAGAGAGCTATCTCCGTCTCACATGCGCATGCGATTAGTATCCCTACCGCGAGTGAAGGAAACGAGTCGATGAATAAACCTGGCATGAAAGAAAACCCTGCCAGGAAAAATCCCGAGACAGATCATGCAGGGACCCTGGGGGCTTGGATCACCTTATGCTAAGGAATAAGGAGAGGTATTACTCGAAACTGAAAAGGCATGCAATCAAATTAGTACTTCCGTTGGGGCTAAGCTGCGGCCCTGGAGAGTGCCCCTGTGTCACCTGGAACATAACTGTGAAGCAGAATTTATTAGTATGTATATTTTATTTTGGTGGTATGGTGTGAGCTAGGCGGTCAGTAAGGACAGCGGCCGTCTGTGTGTGTCGTGAGTAGGGTCATATCTACCCAGTGAGAAAATGAGTGTTGATGTTGTATGTGCGTGAGCCTGTTTGTAGAACTTTGTTGCTAAGTGTCGGAGA